>JAHZNC010003877.1:0-17376 GCA_027744095.1 Zhuqinia jingwanae | reverse complement strand
CCCAGGACGATCACTCTGGTTGGAAATTTTGTTCATTTTTTGTATCGCAGCACATATAATATACAAAACCAGATTGGGCAGATTTTCAAGAGAAACATTTTTACAAATCTCTTGCATATGTGATCTACTAATTATATTGGTAAATTGAAGAGAAAAAAAAACAACAATAAAATATATTTAAATTGATTCTTTTTCCTATGCTAAATGATTCCTTAACACATTTTTATTCTAGGCAGCTTCAGTGGACGTTTTTGGTTCCGGAATGAAATGGTTTTCTCTACAAAGTGCACATACAAGTTTAAAAGTCTTTGTGAATAGTGCCAAAGTCATATCCGCCTGTCGTGGTGTGCTATTACTTTCTCGACTTTCTTGCTTGCAGGTTTGTTTTTATGGATTTGTACAGTATATGTTATACACATTACGGGACAAGTTAGCTCATTTCTGACTGCCCTCGATCATCAGATAAAATTGTGGAACATGACTCATATTGGCTGTTACCCTGTTTTTCTTTCAGCGTGCTGGAAATTGCCTGTGTAAACTATTTTGGAAAGCTGCAAATTATCTGGCTAGTTTCGGGTACATTTGGCTTATATTCATTATCGCTTCTAATGAAGCTCAAAAAGTATGAATGAACATGATTTACCACCCAACTTTAGTGTATAAATTTAATGTTCGTGTATCATGCGTTACTGAATTTCTAACTTTTAGATGATTACGTCAATAAACGATCGAGAAAACATGTCGACAAGTTTGGAAACGCTAGAGGTTAATCACTCTGTGAGGACCAGTTCCAGTAAAGCGGAACATTATTACAAAGGAAATTTCACACCGCACTCAAGTTTAGTCGTGCTAACAATATTGCTTTTTCTGCTGAGTTTTGGAGTATTTCTGGGTTTACTTATTCACAATATTGGAAGTTGGAATGAAGTATGAAAACCTAACAATAATAATTTATATATTATTAATTATTATATTACTATTGCGTATATATATGTATGTACAATATGCTATACAACTAAAAGAAAATTAATGATCGTTTCAGATAATTAAAAAATATTCATGCGCCGAAGGACGAGCAAGTAGTTTTCAAGTTTGTAGAGATGCAACAACCACGGGACAACCTGGAGTTTATTTTCCAGTCGCAACAACTTTGCCCAACAAACCTACGGAAGGAGTTTGTGTACCTGTCCTTCATTTTGTAGCTAATCATCCTACCTTCGATATCATTGTGGTTGTGCTGATATTAATCGATGGGATTATAATTACATTTGAGCATTTAGCGACATCAGAAGTGAGACATCATTAATTACCAATACCAATATACTCTATACACAGTTTGTATGATAATAATGTTGACAATCTAAAATGTTTTTGTTTAAAAAACTTTCTGTCTATTTGGCAGAGATCATTGATCCTGCGGAAACATTATCCAGCTTATATACTTTTCCTGTATTTGCTTGAACTTTCTGCAAAATTAGCTGGCAATGGTCTAAATTTCTTCAAGTCAAACTGGAATATTTTGGATTTTGTAATCATCGCAATCAGCATAACAGGTCTATATTATTTCATTGTCTTCAGCAAGATTAGTAGGACGCTATATAATTACGTTGTCTAAATCCTATTTCCTTTGTCTTTTCTATAGATTACTTAATCAGCTTAATAATGTACAATCATTTCGTACCTGTTATAATTTTAAATGTGAGATTTCTGCGAGTACTTCGCATCTTCCAGTTTTACCCACTTGTTCAACGTGCCCAGATAATACAGACTTTCTTTTCCATCATTTCAAAAGTTAACCCAACTCTGTGGACTTTTGGTACATTCTATTTTTCTTTGTATCTCATCACAATAATATTTAGGTTGAGGTGCATTCATTTTATTCAGTTAGTTCATAGCGCAGCAATATGGATAGCTGCACCATTTCAAGTACTCAGTACACAAACAATTTTTGAAGTGTTAGGGAACCTCAAATTGTCGAATTTTACATTCGAGTCAATTTTGTTCTTTTGTTGCCTACTATTATTTTCTGTAATTAGAATATCAGTAATTTTCTGTACATGTTTAGTGTTAGTCGCGACCCTATGTCAATATATTATGATACAGCAGCAAAAGAGTCAAGTCGTAGACGCAACAGAAATTAATAGATTTCCACATCCCCGTGAAGGTGCTGACGAATCTGTTGATTTTGATGAAAAATATTCTTACCAGCCATGTGTATCTCCAGAGACAATCGGTGTTGAAACCCCCAGTAGCTCTGGTACACACTCTAGGGTACATAATACGGCAACACCAAGATGTGTGGGGGTTGATGAGCCGGAAACTGTCCAACAAAATATTCCTACTACTAATAGCCCCCTTTACAAAACCACCACCATCACGTCAAGCGAAGAGATTAATGGCTGCAAAGTTTTCTACGTAGAAGCAATGATTACAACCGTTTGACAGTTGGGGGCTTCCATAGTCGGTCGTTTATGTAAACTATTAAAGTCGCAAGTACCTTGAATTTATTATATTAAATGCTATTTCTTTGTTTAATATGCCCGTTTAATTTTTTGAATTCTTTGAATATTCCAAATAAAAATTGATGCAGAATGAAAACATGAAAAATACATGGGAATCATCTCTATTATTTCAATTCAAACATTTTATTATCGTTGAATGATAATGATTAACATTTGGTGATAAAACTATTATTAACTAAAAAGTACTTATTTAATTATAATAATAATATATCACAAACATTTCCCATTTAATTTTTTTTATGGTATGTATATTGGTATATAGTGTTACTGAGACTGTGAGTACTTGGCAATCTCAATTCTAAAGGACGTCATCCAATCCCTGATTCTTTTAGAGCATATTCCCAGCTCAATTTCCCTGTCTAAAATATTTAATATATTCAAAACTATTCTGGGATTTTTTGACTTGGTATACTGCATCCAGTACGCGCACGCGAGTACGGCCCAATTATCTCGCTGCTCCGGATAGCATTTAAGTGCTTTTAATGTAGCCATCACCGCTACTTTAAGATTAAATTCAAACAAATATGTAAGTGAAACAACGCCAGAATGCTTGGAGGCAAACACACTTTCTTCCCTGGACGTCCCTACAATTCGTGCCATTTTCAAAGTACATAATGCTAAATGACGAGGGACGGACACGTGAAAGTTTTCCAAGTTGTAAGTGATCATCACTTGACAGGCTAAAGCGTACAATCTTGGGTTTGTTGGGTGCATGTGGATCAACTGAAGAATTACTTTCACCGCGGATTTGAAAGATTTTTGAAGGATCTCATAACAAACTTTCATTAGACCAATATCTGCTGCCAACTGAGGCGTCCATTGTGCCGTACGAAGCTCATGAATTACTGCCCGAAGTAGTTGTAGATCGTTCTGAGATACTGCAATCGCACCCAGGGTCAACAATGCACGAGGATTTTTCATCATGTCCTTTCCAAACAAAATGCTTTTGGCAGAGTCCACATTGATCGCCTGATGTACAAGTACCGCCAGGGCTATCTTTACATTTGGTTTCTTCTTTTCTCCTCCTGGCAGTTCAAGAATTCGCTGATACATTTCAATGGCGGAGGTCACATCATTCATCTTGTACAGTGCAAGGGCTGCATTTGCCAATCCGATGGAATCCAATGTTGGAAATGTCGTGAGTTCTTCTTTAGCTTCCGGAAAGTTTTTCATTGATATCATAGAAGATACTTTATTGGAATGAACCATTAGCTTCTCATCTTCCGTAAGGTTTTCGTTCGTTGGAGGGTACTCCAATGCTGTGTTAAATGATTCCAATGCAGTCTGGTAAAAACCATTCCACCCTGCCACTAGCCCTTTCAAGTTATAAAGCTGTGGTGAGGGTGCTCTACGTTCAATTCGACTAACCAAATCATACAGGTGTGTCACCGCATCCATTCTAACAAGCAAATGCCAAGTTAAGTAGTTATAGTCTTCTTGTGACAATTTTCCAAACTCGTCGGGATTCAGGAGCAAGTCACAAATGGCATTACCATAAGATGTTACGGCAAATGGATGAGGACGAAGAAGGCAAGCATGACGAAACAAATCCACTGCTTCGGATGGTTGGAGCACTTCAGCGCATAATGCCTGTCCAATCCAGCTATTGGCGTACACTGGAGCTACTGACTGCCCTTTGGCGAAGGATTTATGAGAAAGTAAATAATCGCCTTGATTGTAGTACAGCATCCCCAAATTTCCCCATGCAACCACATTATTCGAATCTGCTTGGAGTGATCGAACAAAGCAGTGTTGGGCGAATACATTGTCTGAAAGCTTCAGTGCAATTAATCCAATTGTATTCCAATACATAGAGTTCTGACGTGACTTTGATATCGCCTTCTTGCAGTACCGCAACCCTGTCAGTAAACACTGTTTTCTGTCTTCCTCATCTGGCATTGTGTTGGAACGGTTGTAAAAGGACAGAGAAAGCTGATGATAGATGTAAGCCAATAAATCTGGCGACTGTTTTATTTTTTCCTCTATATCAGGCGTAGTGGTCAAGGTTTGGAGACACTGAATGAGCGCTTTAGTTCCGATTTCTTTGAACTGCAGCAAATTTATTCTAACTGGATTCAGCACATTGTCGAAATTTATATCTTGTCCTTGAGTTTGAACCAGTAGACTAGGAACATCAAGTAAAGTAGATTCTGGGAGACCATTAAGTGTAATAGAATAGTCGCCGATGATGAGCCAAGGGAGTAGCATAGGTTTCGTTGAATACATTACTGCTTTCACAACACAAACTAGTCCTTTCTCAACTGACGAAATGGCTCCTGTGTCAAAATTTTCTTTCACTTTCTCCCCAGTCACCCAGCAGTATAATCTTGCCAGTTCCAACTGCAACGGCGTATTTTGTGGATTCTCATCCAAAAGTTCCTTTAACACGGCTATTGATCTGTCCTCCTCTTCCAGAAATTGAAATATTGTACTCATTCGCATTTTTGGGTAGATTGGATCGACCCCATGCTCCATCGCCTTATTGTAACAACGAAGTGCAGCATGAAGGGAGCCTCTGTATAAGTAAGCATCTGCTAACGACTCCCAAAGAAAACCATCCTCCAAATCTACACGAATAGCGGACTGCAAACAATCCACGGCTTGCAACAAGTCTCCTTCCTCTAAATGCATAAGCCCAAGTCTAGACCACACCCACTTTGACTTTGTTTTTCTGACTTTTTTGCTAGCGTCGATCAGCAGCACCTTCTTCAAGCCGAGTTCACCAATTTCATGATAGATATCAGTGAGTGATGCACCCACTTCTGAATCCAAATTGAGTTCGTATGATTTTTTCAGATATTTGGCAGCTTTTTGAAGGTTGCCTTCGATTACAGCCAATTTGCCCAAATACTTCCAGGTGTGTGGATGACTGTTTCCTTCTTTGGTCTCCACAAAACTACTCAATATCTCAGCTGAAGTCTCATAATCCTCAGCGTCGTAAAGAAAAATTGAGGACTGCAACATTAAATCAGGTTGTTGTCCATGGGTTTCAATGCAGGACTTTACATGAGTTTTGAATTCATCATGAGATGCAACTGCTGCAGTAATAGCTCTATAAAAGTCCATTTTCCATATGGGAAGGTCAGTTGACGATGATGACTCAATAGATGCTAGCAATGGTGCTATTTCGGAAAATTGTTTTTTCTTCATTAATGTTTGTACACTAAGGTCCCAAAAAATTGATATTTGTTGGTGATCCGGAGCTTGACTAAAAGTTTCTTCGAGCCTAAGTCGTTGCTGTTCTGCTCCTGCAGTATCATTCGTTCCAATTAAACCTTCCAAGTACAACAATTCAAATAGAGTTTCAAATTCAGTTTTCCCAGAAAGCTTTTCATCCTTGGAATTTGCCACTCCTTTTGCTGCTTCTTCCAGAGCACCTTCAAAATCCCCAAATTTTAGTTTTCCACGAACCAGAACAAGTGCTGCCTGAAGATTGTAACTTGACTCTAAAGCGTTGTTAATCCAATTAAAACCTTCGACGTATTTGCAGGATTCTTGAATCAAGTATTTCCCTCGTGCATAATAGCCATACCGACTTGACGGGTGTAGTTTAAAAAGCTTATCTGTAATTTTCTCAATTCCTCCCACCATGCTCAGATGCTGACGGTCAATTTCGGATTCAAGATAAAGCCGACAAATCCATTCCATTGGAGAGTAATAATAATTCCATTGATCTTCAATCGCGATACATCGTTCAGCAAGCTTTTTGTACTGGCTACTACGATAAAGTTGCGAGAAATATTTTCGATAAGTTTCTTCAGCTGGCTGCGGTGTTTGCGTAACAAGAACATCAAGAGCGTGAGTGTACAACTCATCTTCTTCGGAGGATCTGGTTTCTGAGGTAGTAGTATTCAATAAAAGCACGAGCAATTGTGCGATTTCAAGGTTCAGTCCCGCACTTTTAGCAAGCCTTGCAATGACTTTAAGGGCTTTTGTCCCATCTTGCTGTGAAATTAATATATTTGCTAGCTTCAAAGTATTTTCAATATACTTTTGCTTATCATCTTTTTCAAAGTGAGTAGCCACGCGCTTGTAAGCATCCAAGAGATCAGTATGATTACTAATTCTCTGCTTTTCGTATACAGAGATGACACCCTGCCAGGCATAAACTTGCTTCCCATCAATTTGGACTGCTTTCTTATAGGCTTCCAATGCTTGTTGATACTTTCCCTGTTCTCTGAATGCAGTACCGAGATAAAGGTTGGCTTGATAGTGATCGGGTTCCTTTTTCAGAATAGTCTGTAAAAAAAGGGTTGTACAATGTAACCAAAATATTAATACAAATATTACATTACACATCCCAATTTAACCTTAGCATTAACTTTGCATAAAAAAGAGACATTCTTTTTTAAATACCTTGCACGCTTTTGCTGCTCCCACATTATCATTTTTCTTCAAGCCTTCTTTAGCGTCCTTTAGGAGTTGCTTTAGTTCTTTAGGATCCATGATCTTTTAAATTACAAACACAAACAGATCCTGTATAGATTACCTAAAATCAGCCTAATCACTTTGTCACTGTCATTATGAATTTTTTGTCAGTTTGTAATTGCCAATGCCAATAATTGTCAATAATTCTTACCACTTACCAGTACAATATAATTGCTAATCAGTGTTCACGTTCACTGTTGGCAGACTTAGAGGATAGACTAGAATGTCCTTCCTTGCCAGTTTCCAGCTGGAGAGTCAATGTTTTTCTTTTCAAATTTCTCAACCTTTTGCCTTTTGCCATACACTGGTTACTTCAAACACGAACTTGTCACTCTCCAAACAATACAACACTTGTCTCGATAGCCTAAATAATTAAAAATATTAATTAAAATCAGGATGCATGAATTTTTTGTCATGTCGTTTGTAAATGGTAACACAATATAAGATGTCAAATGTCAAGAAGTGCGAAAATGCCCTTACTTCAGAGTATGGAAAATTCACAAGTGTAAAATAATATGTTTAAATAAGTATTTATTTTGCCAAGTTTGTACTGTTTATCAGAAACTTTAATCTATCATTTTTATCATAGACAATAGAAGATAACTCTTCATACCTACCTCTGACAAATGCAATACTCCCGTAGTTAACCTGTTACCTGTATTTGTTTATCACCTCCACCTGACACATTGAGACAATACTCGCTTACCGGCTTCTGGATAACACTCGATGAGCTTCTGTGCTGATGTACAAATTGTACAGTTGACAGTAGGCAGGCACAGGCTGCTAGAAAATGTTTATATGAAATAATGCAAGTGGCTGAACAAAGGAAAAATGGATATGAGGATTGAGGATGATGGAATGTATATTAGATGGATGGAAGCAAAGATTCAGCAGGAAATGACCACATTGAATAATTTTGATAACTGACCATGTTGAATTTTAGGTAATGATCCAAATATGTAATTGTATTTTCACGCTTATTTAATCATCATGAAAAAGATGAGTAATTATCCAACCCGACTAGACGAAATTATTGTAAATACAAAATCTTCATGCTGTCAACTTTTCCGATTTGATTTTAGAACATTTCAAATTTATTCAAAATTTTACAATGTTTTTTTAGCGTGCTTTGATTTGTCTACTTAAGATAAAAACAGTAAGATGAAATGCATATTATACAGAATACACTACATACCCATGTTAAGTAACTGCCTCATTATTTTTTAAATCACCATATTTTTGACAGGGGTGTACATTGTTACGGATTTATAATAACTTAATTTTATTTCTTAACAATCTTATCCGAATTGCATGTGCTCAATTCATGGCTCTTTCTTGAGGATCTGGAAAGAGTTGAAGATAAAGTTGATAAAGTTGTCGTCCTGATACGCCATCCTCTGCTATCTGAAGACCCATCCTCCCCTGAGAAATTTTTTCGTAACTTCTTTTTTCCCCAACCACATCTTTCCCTAACCATGTTCCATATTTTTGATTTACAATCAAACGCAACAAAAATAAAGGTTCCTTGAAGGCCATTGAAAATAACGAAAGGATACCAGAGCCATGCCCATTGTGCAAATCCCGATAAAAGCCCTAGTATCCATGTAAGACCCATTATTAGAGCTAACTTTAAGTACAGTTTGAAACGAATTCTCTCGGATTTTTTTGTGCTTCCACTGGTGCAACCGTGTAAGGGGATTTTGCTCGTACCACCAGGCAAGTGGCCT
Organism: Zhuqinia jingwanae; assembly: GCA_027744095.1. Classification (NCBI taxonomy): domain Eukaryota; kingdom Metazoa; phylum Arthropoda; class Collembola; order Entomobryomorpha; family Paronellidae; genus Zhuqinia; species Zhuqinia jingwanae. The sequence continues at coordinate 8,699 of JAHZNC010003877.1, read as the reverse complement.
TCTTTGCTGAATTTGTTGTCGGAACTTGTGGGTGACCCATTTCCATTTATAAATTTATTCCCTTCCTTGTTTTGAACCCAAATTGTGAAAGCAGTTAATCCAAATAGTATTAAATTGCATAAAACGATCAAACCAGCAGGAAATGCGAAGAAGACAAACAAGGAAAGCCTTTGACCTATCCAACAAAGATTATTGTGTCCATACAGTGGTCTCAGTTTTCGCATTACAGGTCCAAAGTCAGGGTCTTCTAGCCAGCTTTCCGGCATTGCAAAATCCGCCAACGTTGAAAGAAATACAATTAGTGCTGGTAGGATCCAAGCAAACAAGCTGTATTTAATGAAGGTTTTTGCACTGTCACCAGAATATCTTCGTACAATAAATTCACTGGAAAATGTTCGCCAAATATCAAAGCTCATCACATACATCCAAACAAAACCACTCAAGAGAAAATAATGCATCGTAATGGACGCAATTACGCAAACAGTACGATTGTTGGTGTTAATAAATGTTAAAAATATGAAATGTGATATTAATAAACAGGATGTAAGACACAAGAGATTATTTCCTGGCAAATTTCTCATTTTTGGCAGAATAATGTACAATATTACGTGTGCAAGCGAACATAACACAGAGACTACCAAAAGGATATTCGAAATGTAACTAAGAGCTGGGGCAAAACTACTTTCAAATGTTTTATCCACGTGCTTTGCGCAAATTGACATGGACATGTTACCCTCAACCCCTTCATATTTTTGATACTCCCCAGGTTGGAAAAGGAGTATCCCAGAGTTTCCTGATCTGTTCACAGCCAGTGACCCATTTTCTAATTGGTGGTATTCGCCAGTATGAAATATAATTAGAAAACATGGTTCGGAAGAGTTGGAGGAATCAGTCAAATCAGAAGAATTGGTGTCGTTTGGGAGCAATACCGTGGTGTCATTATAATCATCAGTCGATGGCGTATCAGTATCAGTTAAAATTTTCTCACATTGGCCGTCATTCAGCTCGTAGCCCTTTTGGCAAATAACTGGTACGCACTTGTTTCTTATAAAGTCCAATATCTCATCCTCTTCACATTTACTTGTGTATCCCACATAGCTGTATTTGATAAATTAAACATGATAAATGCACTTTTATTTAACCATAAAAATCACATGGCATCTCAAATCTCCACATTAACATACCCATCATCCATGTCTAAAGAAAAATGAAACAAAATGTTTATCCCGACGGGGCCAGTATCTGCAGCGAACATTCTGGTTCCTATGCCTGGTAGCCCACCTCCTGCAGGACAGAAAATGAAAAAATACAACTTCAATAATACGACTTTAGATAATTGTTAAACTTGCCAACAGAATAATGCAAAATTACATACGATCTCTTGGTGCAGCCCTGTGACAAGAAGGAGTTCGCTTGATATCAATGCTTTGATTTTCACATTTTGCGCAATGCGGATTCTTGTACCATTCAAATATTGGACCTCTTTGCAACACCACAACCAAGGTGTAGCTAAAGCATAAATTGTAGGTTATCAAGTTCTCTTCCGAAGTGAGGTCCAAGGAGCACTCTTCTTTTGCATCAGTATAACAAAATCTGACATTTGGTACAGAGTTATGTATGACATCAGGTTGCAGTTGTTTTATGTATAATCTACAATGCACGGAAGAATTATTTGGATCCTCCCACCGAAGTCGTCCACGTTGATATGTGGAGCGCCTGGTAAAATCCTCAAACTCCGCCCAAATACTAAAGTTGTAGGAACATATTATGTCATGTTTCATCAGCTGAATGTCATGATAGGGAACATAATGACAACGCGCACAAAAGATACTTTTATACAGATTTCCAGTATTGTTATTGTACACAGGAACATCCAAGTATGGGCAATAGTGGGGTACGTAGCCCAAAAATGATTCTTTTGTGGGGCAAACTGAGTCCTCGTTTTCACAAAGCTTTTTGTTCACATCATCCTCTGGATAATTTACCGGGCATTTACTGATCATTCTTACTGAATTTCTCTACATTTTTCAATAAACACTTTAATTGTTTTTATTTTAAATTATTATTATTATTCGTGTTTAATTCGCTTTGTTTATTGACTTACCGTATTAAGAAGCCGCACACAGCGCCAATAATTATTCGTAGGGATCTTCTTTATTTTGGCCAATACGGATGTACAGCAATCCCCATATCTCACACATTCATCATCACACCTGCATAAAGACGGTTGGTATTTAAAGTCCGTGGAGTTTTTTACCAAAGCTCCCTCTTCGTAAAGAGTTACATTTTCTGATGATGAGACATTTTGGTCTACGATCAAGACTGGTTGACTTTGTTTGTTAATAATAGGACACCCTTCCACTGGTTTACCACATTTTTTAAAGCCATTTTCCCAATCAACTGCACTTTCATTTTTCAAATCCAAAAATTCCACCTTGTCATCAGGTGGGATGAGAATCGGGTACTTTGTGGAAGCTTCACTGAATGAAGCATCATCTGCTTTGATGATATTCACACATACCAAAATTGCAACAACGAGCAAAGTTGTGAGCATTGTGAAAATGCCTATTAGGCAGATACCCCCGTTAAACTTCATTTTGTGAATTCATTATAAAGTTCAACATAACACGATAATGACAACACAGTTTTCGTGATAAAAATAATGTGCAAAGTTTAAAATATTGAATAAAATTTTATTATCCATTTATGATCAAAGGTATCGGTAGTATTTCCAATCAATGTTAGTTGTTTATTCAAAACACACAAAAGCTCAAAAAACTTGTGTATTTTTTGTAACACCAAGTCTTTTAATTAAAGTCACTCCTAGTTTTAAAAATGGTTTCTTGACCATGAGAAGAATTCCAAGCAAAAAATTTTTGCACACAAAGCCACTTTTCACACAATTTTATTTATGATATAATACGCCGCATATTCTGTCCACAATGCATTTTTTACACTTGTGATGGACTGATAGGAGATTCAGAAGCTCTTCCACGAATCGCTAAAAACGTAAACCCGAATTGGTGCCAAGCACTGCTCCGCTTTATTTGCCGTTTATCAGAGCAAAGATAAAAAATATAAACACTTCCAAACGTAAACAAATACGAAGATAAATAAATAAAACTACGTAATCTGTGCCCAAGTGCAAAATGCAGTCTATTTTCCGTTGAGTAAGTGCCCTTTAAAAATAGTTTTAGTATTTTATGTGATATTTTGAGATTTTAATCGTGCATTTTTAAAATTTATGTTTTTAAAAGTTTTTTTTTTAAATAAAAAAGGAAGGTTATCGTTTTCCTTGTCTTAAAACAAACTGACGTATTCACAGGAAAACACCAAACGTGGGCGCAAGGAATATTATGTCGCTTATTCATCCGTCTTTGTCGATGTCTTCATGCACTTGCATTTGAGAAACAAAACGGATTTATAAAAACGCCTGTGATGATTATCTGGATAAATCTAAATCTTACACTCACATTTCACTCTTGCTTATATAACATTGGGAAATAACTTGTTTGCTGTGATGGATCATCTTCAACACACATTATGTCAAAAAAAATTCATAAGAATAACAATGATGAGAAATTTGTCATCAAACAGCATTGAACCAATGAAATTATTGTCAATTGGTAGCGTGATGCAGGCCTACGGGCTCGATTGAAGATGATTTAGTTGGTAGATCGCATGTTGTATTGTACCATAATAAGTCGCACAATGAAAAATATATATTATGAAATATATTTACGTAGTTATGAGATTAGGCGATAGACTCCGTATTGAAATGATCTAACCGTTATAATAATATAATATTGTTATAATTACATTTAACCGCATTATCCTTCCGCTCACTGGTACACTACTCTGTTACGATAAGGTGAATAAAAAAATAAAATCCCATTTTATCGCCCTGTTTCATCTTATTAGTCCCCCGAGAGAGTCTAGAAGGACGGGAACTAGGAGACTATGCTTCATTGAAACATGAGGGCGTCAGCAGCAAAATACAGATACAGGAATCCTTGGAAATACAGATGCCACCAAATGACAGTAGCGCTATCATTGTACTGTTGAAATTATACTGGTAGCGGTAGGTTGCACTGACCCGTACGTGTATCAATGTAACAGTTTAGCTGCATGGAATGGAAGTTACATGGGAAACCCGTTAGTATCAGGGATAATTGACTTTATGAGATTGAAAGAGAAAAGCTCACGACTCACGAGTAATGATGGAGGTCGCACAATGCACCAAAGTATTAGTATACCTAAGCTTGATTACAGATTACATATCCACTAATTTTCTAATGCGTTTGTATCGATACACTTGAGCCGAGCTATTTGTCACTCTAAAGTTAATTAACTGTGATCTGTGAAGCAAGTAAATTAAACGTATATATTAACCAAGTTGACCTTCGAGTTTCTCTATGGCATAATACTCTTAATACTTGGTAAACTTCATGCGAGAACTCGCTAAGCAACGAACTTTAGCACATTTTTTCTTAGAAATTCAAGATATGTCACGTTTGTCTGTCCGTCAAACGAATGAAAAATTGGTGGAAAATTATAATAGAGTGCATTATTTGTATTTATTTTCAACATTTCACATGAATTTCACTGATAAACTTTTTGAGCAAATATCAAAATTACTAAACAAATAAAGTTTTTCTTCAACGACAAGTGAAGGAGATAGGGTTCCCATTATATATGCAGCGTTTCCTTTTTGGATGACAATACTACATATAATACATAATATCTAGCTACAAAAATGTATTTGTTTGTTGATTGAAAAAAAAATGCTTGACAACTTATCGAGTTCTCGCTTGTGAATAATCCCTTCTTAGCTCATGATGACTTGACTTTGTCTTCGCTTCGATATTGTTTACTCAGAATAAAGCTACAGGGTGGAAATCATTAAGTCATCACATCATTTTGCTTGATAGTCACTGCATGGCATTCTACCAAAAGATGTACTGGTCGTTCCAGATGAAGTAACTATTATTTGTGTTTTAAACAAATATTCAGTGAGTTTAATAAATGAGCATTTCGTTTCCAGCATGGGCTGCGTGATCAGTGCATGAATGGAGATATTGTTTGCAAGCAAACAACAATGAAAAGGATTTTGTCTCGTTAGTATTATAAAATATATGCCGGGCAAGTACAAAATGCCACATTTTATTTACTTTATAATGTGTATGTACCTATATTGCACAAATGCCTAGTACTAAAAGAACGACGTTTGATGTACCTTTTTCAATTCGAGAGAATATGATATCGGGATGACCATACTCTGCACACTGAGTAAGCTCAAGATTGACAAGTAAATAGAGCGACTGGAATGAGTCATTCATCAAAAGTACCTATGCATGTATGTGTAATGTATGTATGTATATACCTACAAACAAACTACAAGCTAATGGATGCATACATGCAGAAAATCTTGAGCATCAACATCATGCATTTCCGCTCGGATGACATTTTTTGCCCATGATATTTGACGCTTCGTCTAAACTAGCAGTAAATCATTCTATTATTACAAGACATTATTTCATGGATTAAGGACTACATTTTTTAATGCTCAAGAGTGCACCTGTTTAGTACTGTAGCGTGATTTGCTTTGGAATTTAGTTAATATTTGGCAACATGACAATATTTATACATGATCAGATCAATAGCAATCGTGATCCTCTATCAGCCTCCAAATTTTATTTTGTAATCATAAATTACCCCTACTTTATGATATTGATAACGTGTTACGTAGTATATCCTTAACTTATTTTTTACATTGAATTAGAAAGTAATATTATAAATCGCAAAATATGAGCACGGGCTCGTATTTACCACATATTTCTAATACCGCCGTTTCTATTATGTATGTCGTGAGTAAAATATACTCATAATTCCTTTTAAATTCCTGTTTTGGGTGTTCAGTGGCTGATAATCGCCATTTTGCAGAATTATAGTTTCAAATATTTATGTAGTAAAACCCAATAATCTAACAACCAAACACTTAAATAATACATGAAAAATGCATTTTCTTCCAAGATAAAAAGCATCAGTGGCTTATTGAGGCATCAGATTTTTTGTAGTCCAAATAACCAACTTTCATTACAAAATTTGTGTTTATTTTATAGATAAACAGCCAACTTCACGCGTTGCAAAAAAATCCTTTTTCATTACTTTGACGTAAACCAAGTGTGAAGTTTGTTTATGAAATGATGCGGCTAAAGTAAACCGATGGATTCCATTCCATATAGGTCCTCGGTCAGCCACTCACTACGACACAATCTCATCTCTTCATAAACTCATGCAACCTTATAATACATTTATCAACCCTACTAATATATATTCATTCAACATAATATGCATACGCATCACGAAAGTCATAGTTATATTTATAATACTTTCAACTTTTATACTGCAAAGTACATGTACAAAGATGAAGTAGATGTAAAGTTCATGCAATATTCCTTTTGAGAGCCTATGTAAAAATTCCCTTGTACTTTTTTTGACATGAAAAAGATTCTCAGCATCAATATTTGATTGCTTTTAGACGACACGACATGCAAGTTTTTCCCCCAAAAAACACTCAATAATCCAATATCCTGTAAAAATTAAAATATTATTTTATGCGCAAAGCCTGTTACACGCTAATTTTAACACATGAAAAGAAACTTTGGCATTGGGATTGCTTTTGTCATCTTGGGGTCTATTTGCGTAGGATTTTAGGTAAAGTGTCATCTCATCTCTGACTCAAATGGTAGATAAGGAAAGATGGGTTACTATAAGTTGTTACAAGTATCACTCTTGACTTGAGCCAAGTACCCTTGATTTGTTTGTACTTTTGTACACTGTGTGCAATACACACAAAACATCAGCCTAATAGGAGTAGCTCTGGAAGTTGCAGTTGCATGATCTATTATGTCTATACTAATAATATCAGTCATAGTATAGCCACAAGTGCTTTCGTCTGCAAGATATTTTTCAATAAACTACAAAGGTTTTCTATGTTGTATTTATATTGATAAGATATTACTACGTTTACATTCGCCATTCATCCTAAAAGTTTGTTTTTGTTGGTAGTATAAAAGCACGAGATATGTTTGGGGGAAAAAAGTATCTGGTTAGAAAGAAGATTAAATTGCATCCCCAAAATACTCAATTATAATACACATTGGTATTTTAGCATCCTAATAAATGAACATGATGAGCTCTAAGAGACAAGCGAGATCATTCATGGAGACTGAAATCCAACTTGTTCAGGCGTAATTAACTGGTATTTAATCCGAACAATATGTGTACATATATTGTAGTACACTTTTACAACAGCATACTATGCATCTCCTCAGGTTTACTTTCCAAGCAAACTAAAAGCAAATGACCTGCGTAAATTAATATGCTTGTATTAATATTTTCCATGACCTGAGTTTTGGAATGATTATTGTTGATTGTGTCATTTTAATGTCTTACGAGATGTAGCTTAGATACCTACAACCTATATACAGCCTAGGTGTGTAATATGCACTGCATATAACATCACCAGAGTAAATCATAAAAACATTACACTGACGTTTGGTCACTGACTATTACTGCAGTTTAGTCTTTACTTTTAAGCTTGGCTTGGTTTGAAATAGCAATGACTAATCCAAGCTGGAATTTTACAGTAAAAATCTATAATTTTCATTATAATTTCTTCATCAACCAGCAGATGCCGAGATTTATTTTTCCAAGTTTATTATAGTTTAGTCACATTTAGTTAAGGGAGATTTTATAGCAGTTCTATCAATAATATAACCAAACCGTTCACGCGAATGTGCTTCTAGTTCATTGAAAAGCTGTCATTCATTATTACATAAATATATACATCTTTTCCTATAAATTTTGTTTTACATCCGTTATTGTTCTCCTTCTTCATTACATTAAGTAATAACTTTAGCTGCACCGCATTAAATAGTTCACCTGTTTTATTTCATAGTCATCTAAATGATTGCCCGATGATGCACATTACAAAATCTCGCAGAAGAGTTGTTAAATGAGCATGAGCATATAGTGTACAGTAAGTATACTGTACTACCTATGCATATCATGCTATATTGATACGAACATTGGTAGAATAATGGTAACAGGAAATTGACAGAAGAATACAGAGGATGACGAATAATATATATTTATGCTATGCTGCTGAATATAAGACATACGAATAAATTTTGCATTCAATGTCATACCATTCCTCTGCATTTATTTCAAATAGTAGCTCCTTCATAAAAAAAAACATATTTAAGTTTACTCATCTTCCATTAACTAAGAGCGATGTGTATAGAATTTCATTTACTGTAAAGGAACAATTTTCCTTGTGAGATTACCGCCGCGCCAAATAAAACGGGAACGAGTTTCCTAAAGTTCCAAGAGAAATAACGTAACGAGATCGCTATCTGAGCTAAAACTAACAAGCACAAACCTATGAAATCCTTTAACTTGTGAACTTGTCTCACTGTTACAAATTCAATTCTGCTTGGAGTTGGAGTTTAATCTACTCACATTCTGCACTATTATTAAATTAATTAAAGAACGCTCCGAACATGCATGAAATAAAATGATTGAGTTTCTAGATAAACCGAGAAAAAAATTGGCAAACCCTTGACAAAAGTCAAAACAATCAAATTTTTTTTTTAAATCTCTTCAAATATGTTTGCATTAACCAGCAGAAGCAG
>JAHZNC010003876.1:0-11282 GCA_027744095.1 Zhuqinia jingwanae | reverse complement strand
ATATAACATTTCACATCCTACCTGAAAAATATAATACATGGGCTTCCTAACGCCATATTTTTTAGGCAACACGGCTTCAACGTACAAACATATTATCATGTTGACCACAATGGATGCAATGAGCATGAGAAATGGATATAGTAAAGTGAGTGAATCAGCACCATTAAGAGAATCTGCCATGTTACCCCATTTTGCCCCCTTTTCTGCAAAATATGCAGAAAACATGTTTTTAAAACTATTTTTGCACGGGACGAAATTCTCAGAATTATTTTCACCTTTTACTTACCGGCAGCTTCAAAGTTACACATGGCTTTTAAAGCTAGATTAATCGCAACGTTGGGAAACAAACAGAGAAATAATTTCAACGACAGAGAAAAGTCCTTTCCATAACCTTCTTCCATAGCTAAACCAAGTCCATAGAATGACACGAGCCATATAACGATGCCAGCAGTTGTTGCAAGTGTGGCTGTTGTTGTTGAAAAATGAAGACATTAATGAACGTACCATACTGTAATTATATTTTTTTAGTATGTAATGTATGCAATTTGTGTTTTTAAAAATGTGAGTCATTTATAACTAACGCCTTTCAAAAAATGACGACACCATGAAGCAGTATGTTGTGGCCCAGATGGCGTAAACCATCAAAACTACCCACATCAATGTTGGATCGCTATGTTTAAATACAGCTCCAACTTCAGTGTTGAACGGCACAAATAGCAACACGACGACAATGGTAACAGTAATAATTAAAACAGAAAGAGAATTGAGCATCCACCCAAACCAATGCATCCACTCTGGAAGTCCAGACATTTTCATCAATTCCTGTCAAATAATTGTTTTCAGAATTTTGAGATTTGCTGAAATGTATTTTTGCCAAATTACAAACTTGGTGACTTTCCCAAACTAACCTTTATTCCCGTTTCCTTCTCAGAGACAACGCCTCTTACGACAGTTGGAACGACAAACACAAATCCAGTGACAATAAAAATTGGAAGGAAAATGTTATAAAAATCGGCGAGATCAAAATCCTTATATTCCGGGTAAGGGAAAGCTTGCAAACTTATCTGTGTTAAAAAAAATAGAAGTTGCATCATTTTTGCATTAGGTATGTGCATACATATATACGAAGGCGAGTATATGTAGTATCGCATGTGTCATATTTATACGTATTGGTGAAATAATAGTTAATTGAAATACATTATAGTACGGTTCCTTTCCAGTTAGTTTATTTATCAGCAATTTATCCAATAAAAGTTGTACTCCTGAAAATGAACTCGCTACGTACTGGTAGGCTCCATCTGTGAATTATAACAAACCAATAAGTTTTAACTCAATTTCATGAATTAAGAAACTTGTTGTAAACATGTTGCCATTACAATAGTCCGGGCCTGGAAATAGATTAATTGGCATCAAGTCTTTGGTGTTGTAGAATGAATCACTGAACCGAATTGTGTAAGATACACTTTGTGCTGTCTCAGACAATCCCTTAAATACTACTCCAAAGGGAAAATAAGGTTGACTACTCCAGGATCCAGTGTACTTGTTCAACCACAAAGAAGAGTGGAAAGCCTCCATATCCGCTTCGGTATCAAATCCAGTTACGTTAACTGTTACGTTTAGCGGACGCGTAGGGGGCCACACTATCAAAAAACATTATTTTTGTATTTAACCGATTTTGATGTTTAAGCAAGTACATAATGTGTATGGTACCTGTGTCCGAACTACTTTTGTTGACCTCTTGGACCAACTTTTCTAACATCTCCTGTCCTAACCTAGATTTAGGCGCGTAGCCAATGATAACAGATTGGTTATCATAATAATACGATCGATCGAGTCGATTATGTAAGTATCGAACCATGGCCTGCAAACGGAATTTCAAAATCATTATTACTAGCAGTGATGCTAAACTTGTATTTTATGCGTCTATTCGACATTCAATGAAATTCAATATAATGCCAGTAAATCAAACCTGTTGGTCGTATTCTGGAAATCCAGTTTCTCGATTAGTTGAGTCATATTCACCAGCATAACTTAGGGCGGGTTCTTCTTTTGACCGAATATAGGCAAGCGCGAGAGTGAATAAGGTGGGCAAAACAATTTCACAAATTGTGACGATATACTGTCTTCTCAAAAGTATAAAGTTTTTCCAGCTTAGCAAGTATATCTTATTCAAAAAGCCCCGTTTCATTTTGAAAATGTTAAACAATTTAGCTGGAGAATAAAATGAAAATAGTCTTCAACTTTGGACGTATCCGATTTTCATCGACGTATTTTCCTAGCGTACGCACAGGTGTACTTCGGTAGAGCTAATGAATTTTTCTCTCACTTAATGTTTGTGAGTGCCCATGTTATGTACAGCTGCAATCAACTAATACACGTGTCAAGGAGAATGTGACATTATATTATTTTGATAACATTATTCTTGTAGGTTCACACGTGGATGCCATAATTGTTAGTCAGTGGAGTAATTATAACATGTATGATTAATTGCTTTCAAATTTGCTTTTAAAGGATATATTTATGTGTGTTTTGGACATCAACATGAGTAAACACAGAGTGAGGGAGAAGTGAGTATAATGACGGAATTGTAGCACTTCGCGATAATGATAGGACAACACAATACATTATGACCCTATCTGCAAACAAGGTTATCTTGTTCCCGAAGTATGATTGTAAATTGTGATTTTGCAATTCGGTAATTCATTCAAATGTTTTACCAGTTAAAAAGCTAGCTCACATAAAGCAATTTTTGTAAATAACAAACAAAGACATTCTAAAAAAGTAATGAGAGTGAAATAATTTATAAAGATGCTTTTTAATGCCCTGAGAAGCATTACCTATGTGTAAATGTAATGAAATAAGGTACCAAAGCTCAGATCCAGATCATTGAATAAGGTCGGTATAACCATATAAAGTTTATTGACGAAAAATTGAGTTTGACCAGTAATCGTTTCTATTCTCCTCTGGTTTCAAGTTCATTGGTATTAACATAAAAAAATTGGAATTTTTCCTCAATCGCTTTGGAGAAGCTCCATCCATTATTCCATTAATGACCAAATCCTTGGGGCAAAATGGTACGCACAGAGTACGGACAGACAGACGGGATAATACTACTACTAATAATAATTGTAAACGGAATCGGTGATTAATATTTTTTGATGCTGACGAACGATTTATCTTATCAATAGAATCTCTTTGTAAATGCCAAGGATGATGTAGGTACATAACAGACGCAATCATCATTTTTGTAATTGATCATATATCAAAACCATAGTACAAATGCTGATTCTCAGCTAATCAAAGAGTGAAGGTAAGTTGTCGCTCATGTGCAAATACAATATACACATTGTATGTACGCCAAAAGTAGCATTTTCCTAAGTTGTAAGTATTAACTGATTAAAGTAATATAAGTAATCGTAAGCCTTCGTGGTGCTTTGATGTTATGTGTTCAATGCTACTAAAACCACAACTGATATGTGCAACTATATTTTGTTAAGGTGTACATCGTACATCATACAAAATAGTATAGAAAATACAAACGTGCAGTTATCATGATATCGTAGATCATTCGTAATAAACAGTACTTTTTGGCATGCAAACTTTTTCCGGATCAAGGTGAAAGTGTCAAGGGAGCCCAAAAAAATGGTAGAATTTCTCCCAAATGGGAGCTTGTACGCATTTCTTGGGGTGTCAGTTGTTTTATTTGTGGTACGTGGCATGTTCCATTTTGCAAATGCAAAAATGTATTACATTTGAATAATATGTTTGTCCTCATCCTAGTTTTTCAATTACTTGCAGTTCATGCTAGCTTGCTTTGCATTTCACAAAGGACGTACATGTTGTCGAAAATCAAATTCGAAAAAGACATCAGAGAAACCCCCTTCCGAGTTTAAACAGAACATTAAACGAAACAAATTTTTGATGGCGCGAGGAGAGCGTGCTGACAATGACGAGGAGCATGGTGCAGCTGAAAACAAGGCTGATAAAAGGAAGGCGGAAATTGATGCAAAATACAACAATCCTGAAATTTGGACAACATAGACATTTAGTAGTGCAGTGTCAAGAAATGCTAGGAAATAATTTAACAAATTTTTTCCCGAAAATCGCATTCAATTAACCACCACAAAGAGTAGTAGTAGAAAAGTAATTGAGTACAAATCATTATGATTAATTTATTTTTATTTTATGGAACAATTATTGTTTAAACCATTTAAAGATATCATTTTGTATTTTAGTGCTTGCAAGATTGTAGTACTTGTTGCAAGCACTTCACACTTTTATAACCTGTTTACCAGTATTATGACCTTGAAGCATGTCAATAAATGCCTGCGGCATATTTTCAAATCCTTGGACAACTGATTCTCTCACCTTTACCTTTCCCTACAAATATTATAATTAAACATAACCTTTCTTTAGTAATATGTACATAACCAGATTGATTGCTAATTAATACACATCCCTGTGCAAACAGTAAACTGACAACTTTACAAATAAAATAGAAAACGTGTTACCTCAAGAATCCAGTCCCTTAACTGGTTTAAACCTTCAAACCATCTGTCGTTCCATTGACTAACTTGAAATCCTTCCATCTTCACTCGTCGAATTCTGAAGTTGGGATAATCAAATGGCACTGAAAAATAGGCACATTACAAATAGCATTTTGAAATAATAACACAACGGTGTTTTTATAGGAATTCCGATAAGTATATACAATATTATATATACCATTGGGGATCCCTGACCGATCATCGTTATATTCGGAAATTGACCCACACTGCGCAATTCTGCCATGTGGATTCATGTTTCGTACTACATGATAGTTGAACTCTCCACCGACCTATACAACAAAATTTAGCATAGCATGAAACTGATGTATTTGGATGGGAAATATCAATAGGTGGGAAAGAAAGATTTGAGTTATGTACATTATCAAAATAGCAGTCAATGCCATTTGGAGCGTGTTCTTTAAACACCGCATCCAAGTTTGTGACCTTCTTGTAATTAATGGCCACATCAAATCCCAGTTCTTCTTTTAGCCATTTTACTTTATCATCTGAACCAGCAAATCCTATTACTTTGCACCCTATTAAAACAACATGCATGCATGTAAAAATACATATATAAACAGTACACTTGAATTATTCGGCATTTTTATCGGCTGTTTGTGACAAAATCAGGCAGTCCCTTCATTTCAGGCATTTTATGAATTGTGTTATAGGTTCTAGGTCCACCGGGAACTGGCTTATAAACTGTGATATCTCGCCAGCCGAAGAAGCCGTATATTTGAGCCCCCTCGGGAAATTCAGTGTTACGGCTCTTTAACACTCTACAAAAATAGCATTCCATGAAACTTTTTTTTAAATGGTTGCGCTACACGATCACGTTCATTTCTATGTTACCACTTTGTATCATTGTACCTTGCAATTTGACCACCAGGAAGAGGTTGCCCGACACCGCTTCTTAACCTCATGTAAGGATCCACTGTAAGCCATTCCGCCTTGGCTAATATTTCTTTTTAAATAAAAATTAGAGAAAATAAAAAAAAGACGGCCAATAATGGTTTTCGAATATTCCCGTGGTATTTGAAATGTATTTATGTTACCTCCTTCATTTAATTCGTCGCTTATTTTCTCCTCGATAATTTCAAAGTCACTAACTTTTGGTAGCCCTTGAAATGGACTTTTTAAGACAAATACCCTGGCTAGCATATTGGATATATTAGATTTTGACATGCCAAAGTTTCGCGTTTTTCAAACACCCCTTTACAACTTTTTAGAGACTACTAACCGTTGTTTCTACAAGGGCCAAGAAAACAGTAATGCCGGAAGAAAATGTCAAGTGTATTTAAAGGTTATTGCAAAACACAATTGAGAACCATTGTATTGTATGCATTACCATATTTACGTGCTATACCTGTATGTATGTAACATGCATGTAACTATAATCTGCTGATCTTATCCGCGGACGTCATTCCAGTCTGAATACCTATATTTTAAATCCAGCTGTTGCATCAAGCTGAACAAGGTCACCTACACACTACACACGTGTTGCATACGATGAGCAAAATGCCGTGTTCCAATCCTACAACTTGAAAAATTGGATCTTCTTGACAGTTCTTTCTTACGCAAAGAGCCTAACTTAATGAGCTCTAGCCAGCGAACCGTAATTTTTTTTCTCCTTTAATTTCTTTCAACCTTATAGCCTGGCTCTGAGGATAAGGTTATATATATGCTTTAATTATAATTAAATGTCACCATTTTCGACTAGTATTACATTACATGTGCATATAAATACATAATATTCATGACCATGAGAAAGCATCAAAACATGTCCGCATTTTAAAATTGTTTATTCATATTATATAATTTATTTATTATATGAATTTTCTGTTTTTTTTCAATATTAATTTTTCTTTATGCTGTATATTTTTTTGGCTTTGTTTGTTTGGTTTCGCTTGAGTTTCGGTATTGGAGTTGTTGCCCATGTAAGGGTGATGTTCTGTCTCGGTTTAAGTGACGGCAAAATCCGTTTAACAGCCACAGGAGATTGAGGAAGATTGTTGAGAACGGGAATAGGAAATACAACGACTTTGCGTAGTTTTGCAAACGTATTATTAATAACTCTAAAGTTTTGTTGCCAAAGTCCATTTGAATAAGTCAATTTTATTAGGTCCTCCTCTTGTTTGTTGGAAACCTCGATAAGCGCTTGCAACTCTGCCAATTCTATAGTTCCCCCCACTGCGGTGTCAGCGGCTAAATTTTGTATATTTGTAGCTAATCCTTGCAACTGGTCTTGGAGATTGGCTATTTAATCACATAGTATTTACAATGTTTGTTTATTAAAGTCATCCAAACGGTAATGTTGACTGTGTGGGATTGAATTGATAAGTTGCAATTTTTCTTACCCATCTGTGCATATAAACTTTCAACTTCCGCTTGTAATATAGCGAACATCTCAGCAGTAACAGACTTTAAATTCATTCATACACAATATATAATCATAAGAAGTATATAATATTGATAATGATGATCAATTTACATAAATGGAAAATTATGCTGAAATTTACTTACAGGAATGTCTTCTTCATCGCCTTGTGATTTTGTTTGGGATATTATCATTATTATAAGCATAAAGGGCATAACTGCTACCACTGTAATGCCTGTTGGCAATTTGTACATTTTGATGCTATTAAGGATGCACAAGATTCGTTTTTGGTTTTTGTTACTTTACAAGTTAAGTCAATAAAACATTAGCAAAATAAAAATATAAAAGTGGTTTTATCGTACTAAGGGAAATTTTTATTGTACTTTTGTACATCCAGGAAAATTCAAAATATAACTGTGTGCATGTTCTATGTCAGATCAATACTTTGAACCATTTCTAAATATTCGTAGATGATTATACAATTACTTTACTTTACGTCAACGGTAGTGCGTCGACGATCTCAAGGAAAATTTCAAAACAATTTTTTTGCACGAATTATATATTATACATTCAATTTCATTATAGTACCATTGGACAAATTTTCGTGCATTAACGCATCAGTATCATAACAATAGCATCAATGACGATTTATGAAAAAACCTAGTCGCATGCATCAGGCACCTCCAACTAACCTTAAATTACTCATCCTTGTATGGCTTTTCAAAAATACTCCCAGTTTGATGAAATAGTAATGCTATTCATGGCCTTCGTGCTGGTATCGTGGTATCAAGATCCAAGTAGGTACGTACGTACACATGAAATGGAATGTGGAATAATATGTGATATAGTGATATTTGTATGTATACAGGAGTAATATGATTCATTTCAGATTTAAGTACTCGTTTCCAAAAATATGAGAAATCATTTTGATTTTTTACAATGAATGTTTTTGAAAATGCGATGCACTTATTTTATTTATTAAAATATAGGTGATTACATTGAAACTTTCTTTCTAATATTAGTAAAAGTATTATTTACAACACGAAAATTTCTTTGCCATAAATCCCGATCATTACTAAGTTTTGCTATATCTTGCGCTCGATTTAGTTGCGTCTGTTGTATTTGAAGTATCATTACTGCGTCATCTGATCCAGTTTGCTGCTGGTTTTCACCTAGTTTAGCTACTTCGGCTGTGTAGAAATTTATGTCAGCCTGAAATTGCCCTGTAAATATTATAAAAACATCAAATAATACCTTTCGAAAGTAAAAAATACGAAAAGTACGGAAGTTTTTATAATTTCCCAAAAACAATAAATAGCATTTATAGAAACAATTTCCTCTGGCATAAATTGATCTTATAAACATTCCTAGATTAAAATAAGAGACATTTATTTTTAGTCCTGTCATTTATATTGTGATCGTTCTACCCTAAGTGAATTGTTATCTTCAATTCAGGTATCTTTGTAAAAACAAAATAAAAACTAATTTAATAAAAATTGTTATCATTAGAGTTTTAAATGTGTATATGAATGTGTATATTCAAGAACATACCGACTCTATTGCGCAGGTCTTTTTGTAAAAACAAAATAAAAACTAATTTAATAAAAATTGTTATCATTAGAGTTTTAAATGTGTATATGAATGTGTATATTCAAGAACATACCGACTCTATCGCGCAGGTCTTGTAATTGTTGTTCCACGCCATTGTACAAGGTCAATAGTTCCGTTCCAAAATCGTCTTGTGCATCAACGGAACAATCTTGAACTGTGCATACGACAGCAATGACAAGAAATAATTTCGAAAGCTGAACAAATTTCATTTTTTCGCTTGTACTAAACTAACAAGGCAAAATATGTTGGACATTCATAAACCAAAACTTTCCTCACAATAATGGCACGTTTATCATAATTCCACAACTCATAAATCAGCATGAAATTTAACAATTGAGTAGTAAATGTATAGCAATTTAAAATTAAACTGGGATGTGTACTGCTCAAAACAAAATGCGTGCAGAATTGGAGACACGCTACATGTATACTCCGAATTCAACATTACACACGTAGATGTACTAGTGAAGTAGTAAAATCGCTTCAGAATGTCCACTAGATCTGATCTAGTAGATCGGTGACACGGTCAATGAGCAATCACAATAAAAATAATAACCCGTGATGATGTGACTAAATTCTAAAACGCAATTATTATGCTCGAAACAACCTTCTAAGAGGACACCACTTCCCATAATTTTTTATTATTAATTGAAAAACTATATTCCTTGGTCTCAGAAGTGCGACAACTTTTCTCTAACTTGGCTACAATTTGATTGCTAACACCGTTGAGTTTGGAAAGATGTATTCTTATGTTAATGTTGTGATGCCAGAATTTTCCCATTGCTGCTTTGATGCCCGACTGCGATGTGGCGCTTCTTGAGGACCCCGCCGAAGAAAAGGAAGGACGTATGGTGACACCATGGTTTACAAGGATTATTACAAGATTACAATAGTCTGCAAACCACCTTAACTTTGCAACGAGTTTTTCTGGGTAAAATCGCCATGCTATAAAACAAACGATAAATAGCAAGTAAATACACATAATAACAATTTGACATTTTTGAAAATTAAACAAACAATAATATGTAGTTTAGTTTGTTTAAAGTCGAGGAAAATTTACAATAAGGATCTTGTTGCACAGCTGGATATATAAGCATTGGAACAGAGTCAATCACGAGAAGTTTGCTTTTACTGTAAAATCCATCGATTCCTCCAATCAACTGATTCTTCATATCTTCTAATCGGGTAAATAATCCATCTAAATTAGGCTCTCTAAATATTTTTACTCTTCCCAAACTCTAGGAGATGAATAGAACATGACACACTATTAAAAATAGGATAGTACAACGAGCAATTGCGCACATTTAATAATATAATTGTATGTATTTACCTCGGCCTTATCATCACAAAGACATTTCAAACGTAGTGCATTAAATTCATTCTTCATGTCAAAGTATAAAACATAGGACGGGTCATTATCGAAATGACAGAATTGAGCTGTAAGATGCAAGCAGAGTTGTGTCTTCCCACATCCCGTTTTCCCAAACAGCTCAATGATATCTCCCGGAAATAATCCGCCTCCTAGCATGCTGTCCAAACTAGAATAATTATTTTTTAATTGATGCAAAAGGGCGCATAAACTTGTCGTATCTAACATAAAAACGAAATGCATAAAGGCAAACACCTTTACCTTGGCATTCCAGTGGATTTCGGTGTCAGCCTCTCAGAACTTGAATATTCCAATAAACTTTTTGGTTGCGGCTGCGCATATAGTAACGCAGACTGTCTAATTGTAGAATATTCCTTTAAAAAAGGTTTAAACGTAGGACCATGAGCTTTTGTGCTTATGTATCGGATTACAACAAGCATATGCCAAAGAATGTTTTGAAGAAGAAAGCTATTACAACAAAATAAAAACTACATATTTTTATTTGGCTTACTGATTCTGTTATTTCTAGGGCTGAACACACGAAATCAGACGGTGCAATAACTAAATCAAGAAACGTGATTACATTATTAGCTTGAAGAGTTTGAATCTGTTTGATGGATAGAAACTGACAGTTCATCGAAGTAATGGTCTCCATTTTCTACGTTTGTCTTGTACAGTTTGAGTTGACTCGGGCGCACATCCTCATTGTTAAAAATACAATAATATCCCTTTAATTAACTGCATGCGCCACTGAAACTTAACGAGTGCTCACCAAATTGGCCTGCACATTACGCTTATCAAACTTACTAAAATGCAAAATGCACACTTGATGCACAAATTCCAACTAAATCTTGCAGAAAAACAACTTGTTGGTCATTGATTAATAACACGTGTGTTGATGTTTGTTGTTGTTTTATTACTGTAACGAGAAGAATCGATGAAGAGCTTCGCGCTGCTGGTCATGGAGTTGTAGGTTTTTCCCATAATGCATAATAATATGCATTGGCAGCACAGCGTAACTTACGCTGCGTAAGTAGCATCTCCCTCCACTGGAGATTCTCTGGTCAGTTTGACAGTTGCCAGATATTTTAGAAATATGTAGCTTATTATTTTAAACATGCGTATCATGTATGGTTGTATGTTATAAATTAAGAAAATGTTTTATCTCCTTATTAACTTCAATAAAAAGAAGAATACACTGCAAAAAGTAGTAAATGCATGGTAAAATGAAACATGTTATGCATGATACATTGGATTTGAGAGGAATTTTGGAAACATTGGAAATGCGAGAACCATACATACTACTAGTAATACTAGCGGTCGTGGATGATGGTTGAAGATTGGTAATTTCATTGCTGGATGAATAAAAATGTTTTTGGAG
>JAHZNC010003875.1:0-14728 GCA_027744095.1 Zhuqinia jingwanae | reverse complement strand
TGATATAAGCATATTCAAAATTAACGACTACAATTATGGATCTAAAATGTAGGAAATTGTAGTAGCATCCTACAATTGTGTACAACAAAGTAAATATAATATGGCGGCCACTTTGTGGTTGATTTTGAGGATATCAATTTCCAATGAGCAACAACAATAACAGTTACATCCCTTTATACTGAATAACCTTGAATGGATTCTTGCCCTAAAATGCTCCTTTCATTCACAATTTCTTTTATATTAGAAGATCTTGAACACTTTTATCTTGAAACAAGATTCATGACTGTGACGATAATCAAATTACATGCTATGTGCCTACACGATTCCGAGTATCAAAGCTCAAAAGTATCAGATTATAAGCTCGAGTTTTTCGTTTCGACGATGTAATGACTTGTAAAATGTTACAATATCTTAAATACTGAATTTCTACTTGAGAAACAAAGAACAACAGGTCACTTGTCCATTCACAACAAGAAGTGATAATATGAAACGTAGTTTTCGCCATTCATTCAATTTTATAGAAAATTTGCGTCACTTTTACCTTTGCATATAAATATATATATGGAGATTCATATTGGGGCATTGTGTGAAATTGAAATATTTGTCTTTATGATCATTTTAAAGACATGTTTGTTTGTTTTTAAATGCAGGATACGCCATGTAAACATCCTATAATTGTTTTAAAAGAATTTCCCTCAAGGGTAATGCGAAATATCCTTCAGTATCTGTACATGGGGAAGGTGGTGCTCAACGAAAATGAAATAAACAGTTTCATGGACGCTGCGGATTTCTTTGGAATTTGCGGAGTCATTCCTGATCATTACTCTTGTGATGTAAGTAAATACGATATTATA
This sequence comes from Zhuqinia jingwanae, assembly GCA_027744095.1. Classification (NCBI taxonomy): domain Eukaryota; kingdom Metazoa; phylum Arthropoda; class Collembola; order Entomobryomorpha; family Paronellidae; genus Zhuqinia; species Zhuqinia jingwanae. The sequence continues at coordinate 13,874 of JAHZNC010003875.1, read as the reverse complement.
TGCTATAATTAAAATATGCATATTTGTTATGTTATGCACTGCTTCAGTGAAATATTGAATGGGATATGGGCTTAAAACAAGGAATTGATGGAGAAAAAAATTTATGACAGATATTTGCGACTACAATCACGGACCCTGATCAACAACGATTTTGTGACAAAGGGTCCTTAGAAACGGATAGAAAGCATTCCGAGGGTTATGAGGAATCTAGTGAGCTCCGTGACTCACAGTCCATGATGCAGGATGATGATGTGACAATTGTATCCCAGTCGCCTGTGATCAAATATCATGGGATTAAAGCTCGGTGGACAAGGCGTTACAGTAATACATCCTTTCCCGGAGCCCCTAGTGGACCCAGTCCCAATGTCAAAGAACACAAGCGATCTGCTTCCGCTGGTATACATTTCAGTAAAATAATAGTGTCAACGGAACATGATATTACAACAACATCCCATATTATTGTTGTTGAAATTGGAATAATATTTTTTTGACACGTAGGTGAAGTTGAATCATTACCAATGGAGCATCATCAATCGGAGGTGGGAAATTCCAAGATCCCTAGACTGTCGGCGGAGAAATGTGTGAGTCAACATGTAAGTGACGTGGAACTGAGCTCAACTGGAGATGAAGATAGATTCGAGGGACGTGCTGAAAGAGTGGTGGGAAGAGTGAGAGATGGGGATATTGAGAATAGACAGAGGAGTATCATTCAAAGGACCTTACCAAAGGAGTATAGCAACGTAAATACAAATCCTGAGGATATCTCTGACTCGGCCTTTGAAGCTTGGAAACATCAAGGGCAATTTACTTCCACCTACATTCCCCCGGTTGTTCCAACCACTATCATACAAAGAAATGTTCGTCCTGTTCCATACACGTTGGGTAACCAAATAATGACAAACATTTTTTAATTCTTATTATAATATTGCATAACGCGAGAGTCTTGCCCATTTACATATGAAAATATAACATAAAAACATATCCTTTTCAGGTCCAAAAGACTTTAGTCATCCGCTTCAAGTAAGTGTGGATACGCCAAAGCAAACGCCGTTGTATGGTGTGTCCTCCCCCTCATCTGGGGTACTCGACCCCATGCTGTCTAAATCTCATTCAGGATTCACCTTGTACACTTCGCCTCATTCTATACAAGCACAGATGCGAACTTCACTCCGGCCCGAACCTGAACCACAGCAATACCCCTCCACCTCATCTTCAGCTATGCCGATTGTATCTTCACACGCTAGCGATAATAGACCATCATTGAGGTTCCGGCAGTTATCTGCTGGATCCTTACCACGGACATCACCATCGACCCACCGACACGACTATTCTCATCGCCCACACTTTTCTCTTCTTTCTGGTCAAAGCTGGTCTTTTCAGGATGGTCATCCACAACGACGTCATGTGGATGAAATAGGAAGGGACAATGTTGACAGGAGGTATCGCTCAGACTCGCTGGAAAGAAATATAGCCCCATTCATCAATTCAAACCATTTGCGCGGAATGACTACGAAGCCACCCTCATTTCCGAATGCTACAGACCTGACTATGCCAGTATCCCAACAATTTGCTGTTGGATTTATGTCACAGCTTAGATCGCCATCATCCTCTTCGTCTGTAGCGTCAAGTGCGACTAGGCCAAAGACGAAAGCCATCCGAAGTTCTCAGGTTCCCCAGTCGTCACGCTACACGGCAGCAGAAGTTGATCAAATGGTTGATGCGGTGGCCAACTATCCGGGTAATATTGTTCCATGCTCACTCTGCCAAAAATTTGTTAAAAGAGAAAGACTTAGGGCCCACATTCATGAATGTCATTTGCTCACCGGTGAAAAAATTATTTGTCCACATTGTGGAATTGCTTTGAAATCAAAGGGTAGTTTCAGGGTTCACATATGGCGTCACAAAAGAGGAGCTTTACCAACTCGCAGTACAATGAGTGATTTTGATGGGGGACAGCCCCCGTCATCATCACCGGCATCCGGTCCAGCTTCGCATTGACAAATTGTAAAATAATATGCATTAAAAAAAGGATGCGTCACGAGGAAAATATGGATGCTTGACCTTTTGAGGTCCAACTACTACAGTTTCTGAAAATGGACTTGGTTCATGGTGCAGCAGTTATTGGTTCATATGTAGGTGCATATTAAGTATTCAGATATACTTATTAACCTTCTCGTTATCATAATTATAATATACTATTTATATTGCAGTTATACCAATAGTAGAGATACTTACAGTTACATATACTCACTCCAGTCCCGGTAGAGATTTTTTAATTAAATTTCGTCCATGTATAAATATAGAGAAAAAAAACAGATTTAAATATGTACCTAAATAATACGTACATTATATCAATCAATCAAACACACATGCAGGTGAAAAGGGTCTGTTTTCTAAATATTCAGTCGTTCTCACATTCAAGTCATGTAGTAAATAAATAGGTAAATATAAAAATATATCTCTAGGTTATGAACTTGTAAATTTTTTACAAGTTGTATGTAATCCATGGATCAATGCACCTGTGTATTCGTGTACCTGTTGAATGAAAAGAATTCCTGTTGGTCAGATATAAAAAAACCTCTATATATATTATAATATGTGTATGATGATCTTAGTTTATGAATGTTACATAGGCCAAAGCTTAGCTGAGCTGACTGAATATATAAATAATTATGAGTCTAAATATTTTGACAGAATCAAAATTTACAAAAACCAAGCATGTTTTGTGTGATAAATGTGATACAGTTTTCAATATTTAATCTTTAATAATAATGTATACGTGTGCAATTATATCATATTATATAGAAATATACCACATAAATATTAATTGGCATAATTATTATAATCTTTACCCTTTTAATGCCCTCTCCGTTGAAAAAGTTGCTCACTTTGCAAAACATACATTACCTAAATTATACATATACCTATACTACACTCTGTCTGTCTGTGAAAGATTCAAGGTTGTTTTCATATATACAAATTATATGCGTACAAACAAATCATCATAGTATATATTATATAGCCTAAAATTCATGTTACATGAAGTACAAGTTAGTCTTAAAAGTAAGGAAGGGGTTTTCAGTTTCAGAACGAACTAGTATAAAAAAATATAGTAATTGTGCTAATCAGTCAATGTCGGTGAAAGTAAAACTTTCTACATTCAGTAAATAGAATACCTATGTATATGAGTTTACTTACACAATTCAATGTCGAGTCAAAATTTTCACTCGTATCCACTTTTTATTGACGATGTGTATACGTTAATAATTCTTAATATTATGTAGACCTAGAATAATTCAACTTAAAACATAATCCTTACAGATATCCGAATCATAATTTATATTGGCCAACAAAATAAACATTTAACTCGTCGTTGGCACGATGAACTTATCAAATAGTTCTATATAAATAATTATGATATAAAAATAATACAAAACGAAAATCAGTTTTAAAGGTAATAAACGTAATTACTACAATTTCATGTAAATACTCCAAATAATCTTCAATGATTATTATTTAGTGAATAAGAGTTTTGAGAATGATAGTATGATCGTCGTTTAAAACAAAACTTGGGGAACTTTGAAATCTGATTAAAGTAAGTCATATTTTGCATCGTGTTTGAATTTGTGCATGTGTATATTGGATTGGGAAAAACTGTGTATGTATGTAATGTTGAATGTCCGGCAAGGAGGGCATCAATTGGCTTACAATATGACAAATCAGTCATACGAAAACAAACTACCTATTATGAATAATAATAATAATAATTAAAATATTTAAAATAATTAGCAGTCGACACGTGATACCGAAATTTATAAGATTTAGAATTGAGCATGACATTGATTTTTGATTCGCCAAAATGTAAGTAATTAACTATAACAGAATATAACCTTACTAATTATTACATGTGCGGGAAATTAATTATTGCTTTCACTTTCATTGTTGTAACATCATCAGCAAAATGACTAGTTATTATTATGCACCATTTCAATGTTCCAGTCCCGCTGTGTTTAATTCTACAGTAAAATCATTGACCTTGTTAACTTAAATACAATAATCGTTATCCATATAAATATATCACTGGGTCACTATTTTATATCTACATGTATGATAAAAAGAACTTTTACAGTTGTCACACAGTCATGTCGCGGGGAGGGTTGCTTATGAAAATGTATCTAATGCTTAAAAATCTCCACACATGAGTTAGCTCAATCCGGATACGACACCAGCCAGTGGCATTAACTATAATCTTATTCTAATTCTAAAGGCAGGCTAACATGTACTTCAGAAAGTCTCCAGTTAATTCCTGTTACCCCTTTCATATAACATATTGGGATGCAAAATCGATGGATACAGGGTTATCTTTTCACTTTCTGTACGTTGACTGACAGTAGACATTATCCACATTGGTTGGGTATAACATGGCCAAAAATTTACATGACCAGTTCTTCAAAGCTAAGAGGTTATATGTATATATGTAATCCCTTGGTGAAAGTAACTCAGCTCATCATAATATTTTTTTTGTGTATTGCTCAACCGATTGACAGAATATCGAAACAACAAATTATTGCAAAACCAAAGAAAAACTAACATTTTAAGTTAAATAAGATCAATATTGTGCTCGGTATATATTATCGTGTTGAATCTAATCAAATCAGCTTATCATATTATCGTGTTAGGAACATAGTATGTAGGAACGAATCTTGTGTAGATGGGCAGCAGTTTGTAAGACTTTTTGGAGTATAAAATGTACTGGGTTTAAAGTATTAAATGAATATTATTATTTTAAGAATTAGATTGTGATTGTGACTATTGATGGTGTCTGAAAATCGTGATTTATTGTTAAGTTAACAACTATATACATATAATATATTTAAAATGTGCTACTGTGCGCTATATGTACTTGTACATGATTTTTAAACTTTATGAAAGTACTCAGAAAGAAGCTTTAAAATACTTATATATGTATAATATTTCCTTTTACTGGCATTATTTATACACGTTTGTCCACTTATTTATAGGTATGTCATATTCAGCATAAATAAAGAAATCAGTTATCACGTCCACATGGAAAAATTTACGAATTGTGTTCTCTAAAGAACCGCGCACATACCATAATTAAGAAGGACAAGTTTAAAACATATCAGCGTATCATTATTACATTATGGATTTATGGTGCAATTTTCTCAATTACCTGAAAAGCTTTATTGTTCATTGTTGTTCATCTAAACAGTTTTTTGTTGGATTGGATTGTAATCCTATATGAAATATAATTACTTTAATTTAAATGGTCTGTACTACTTGTGTACAACATTTTGTGTGTGATTGTTCTCTTGATAATAATTAATTATTGTATTATTATTCAAATGATATGATACCGTGTTTGATTATTATTTTACACATATATGTTATTATAATACGTATATTTTCGTGTATGGCTAGAGTTTAGTTTTAATAAGAAAATTGTAAAACTACATAAAAACCTGAAATTCACATATTATAAGATAATGAATGATATATATTTATAATTTATGCAGTTATATTTTTATTTAAAAGAAATTATTAAGTTGAATTATATGTAATTATAGCTTCGTCCACAATTTTAATGTACTGTTTCCGATACTTTACATTTGATCTATTTGTGTCACTAGTTTGTAGATAATTAATGAAATTTTAAATTCATGAAAATAAAGCCAGTGATCTCATGATTTAGAAAATAAAACTAACTTTTATTCTGTCCAATATTTTTTTTGTATTAACAACATACGTGAGTGCGCAAAAGTGAAAATTGTGGCATGTGCTGAAAGGAAAAGTCATGTGAAAGCATTGTAATTTATGGCTTTGTTGCTCTTTTCTCATTCCCCGGCTTCATTTTTGTAAACTTGAACTTGGCCCGCTGACTTGGCTTTCTGAAAAGACATTCCCTCTTCTCAAGCATATAGGTTTTTAACTTTTTATTTCCATGGGCTGAAATTACTTTTGCTAAATTCGAAAATTTATTCCACTGCAAAATAAGTCACTGACCAGCCTTCTTGGATCATCTGTCAACACAACAGCACATCCGTATTTAAAGTCTATTTTAAACTTGCTGTTTTGCTTTCGAAAATTGGAAGGTAAGAATTTCCACTAGCTTATTGCATTTGCGTATCTCGTCAGTCGACGTTTGCGTATCTAGCCTTGTAGCAGTTTTTTAACTCATTGAAACGTCCTCATTTAATTAATAGCGTTGCTATTATTGTAAAGGTGAAAGGTAAACGTTGTTTTTCATTTTTACTGCGTGATCCGCAATTGGTAAACTCCATCTGATTTATGTTTAGGGAAAAACGTAATTGAGAGAAGGTTTAATTTTTATGTTAGTTTTACATAATTGAAATTTCCAACCTGATTTAAGACAAACCTGAGTACTTTTACCAATTAATCGTGGTCACTAACGTCCAAATATTTACATCATATGGTGAATTTTTCTGTAGTGCTTCTCAATTGATAAAAAAACATCATGTCTAAGTGTGAGGACGACAATAAGCCTGAAGTTTGTGCTCCTGAAGAAAAGAGTGAAGAAAAGAGTGGAGAAGAAGAATGTAAAGAAACATGTGGTGAAAGTGGAACAACAACTGAATCTGACCCTTGTACGGATCCCGATTTCGGAGGAGGGGTAATTATTCAATTGATACAACTCAATTATGTGTTGGCTACAACCATAAATACATATAAAACTTCCTATTCGTTGTAGGATCCTCAGGAAAAATACAGGGAACTTTGTCGGCGTACGAAAGAATGTAAATCGTACTTCAAGAAGTTAACTGATTGCAACGAACGGTAAGTGCGTTTTTTCTGTATTTAAAGATGTTATCCAAAACGATTCTGTACTTGTTTGATTGATCTACAATGTAAAAACACAATATATATATTTTGTTTCCTGCAGTGTTAACAGTAGAACCAAAACGGAAGAAAAATGCGTCGAGGAAGTAATTGACTATTTTCACTGTGTCGATCATTGTGTAAGTGTAAACATGTAATTACCTTAAAGAAAAACCGAACAATATCCATAGAATACATGAATTGCTCTACATAAAAATTTTTTTTTTTGCACTCCTTTCCCATTTTCCAGGCTGCAAAGAGGTTCTTCAAACTCCTCAAGTAGGGTTCTTGTTTTCAGGATATCAAAATGTCAATTCTTGTTGTCTAATTTTTCAACTTTTGTCGGCTCTGCTTATGAAATGAAATGTATGAGTGGGCAACGAATTACGGTTACTGCCATTGTAAAATATAAGAAATAAAAGTTTCTAGCATTATTTTCTCTTAAAACGACATAACATGTGGTTGTGATTTTAAATTGCATCATGAGCATTTATTTCTTGCAGCTGAAGGATTGTTCATAATATTTAGTACAATTAATATATAAAACATTTTGAAAGAATACAGTCGTATGTCGTATCCAATTTACTGGACATAATATAACGTAGTTTGCTTAATACATTGGAAATGGAGCATAAAATTTTAACATTAATTTTTCATAATTATATAACATACAGATCAGCAATAATTATAAGTCTAACTCAAAGTCGCAAACAATATTCAAAGTCATTTGGCAAGAATAACGATTAAAAAACTAACGACTACATAACAATAAGATTAAGATATAGTGAATATAATATTTGACAGGTTGCTACTTTCAGTAGCGAAATCTAAGGTTTGGCGATAAACAAATAATTGTAACACATAATCGCTTCCATCACGAAAAGAACATTTCATAGGAAAAATACTGAAATTCTTTCTCTCGCATTTTGTACAATGTAAATAGTTTCTTTCATAGTAAATAGTATTTATTCTGACACGTCCTTATAGCTAAAGCTATGCAAATAAACTTTTACTCCTCCTTCCCATTTTGTTCCGCTTTATTTTTCTTCTTAAGAATTTGCATAAGTTCTTTCGGCATATAATAAGGCTTCTCGGCAGATCCATCGTTGCGTTCACAGTCTTCAACTAGAATACCCAAAAAATACAACATTTAAAATATTAGAATACAGTAACGAGTTGAGCATGAAACAACTGTATGGTTAGGTTATACATGCGTAGTTTATTTCGTGAAACTTACGAAAACATAAAAATAAAGTATCAACTGCCATTTCATACACCGAGAAGAACAATGATGCAATGAAATACGTGCCGGCAGTTACAATAATGACAGGAATCAGATAAAAATTTAATTGTGGCGTCTGGAGAAAAAACAACAATTTACATTTACACACAATCGATATGTAATAATTAAATGAATTATATTTGCATGCGTCAGTGTTAAGAACTTACTTCATCATCTATGGGTGCTCCTGTGCTGTGTTTTGCCACTGGATTTTCCCTGATAATAGTAATTGAAACAATTAGTCACACGATAATCAATATTCAAACTGCTGCATTGTATTCAAACCACTTACTGATATTGCCTGGTTTTGTAGTCAATGTACTCCAGGAAGTAGCGAATGAATTTTATTATACTGATGATAAGACTTCCAAAGGCAACTGTTCCTAAATGATAGCGAACTGTTCTTGATAAACTGGACCCCACGGGGAAGGTTGTCAGATTCTTTGAACGGTTAAACGTCCAATACCAACCAGCAAAGCATCCAGCCAAAACCATATCTCCCAAATCATTGACGAAACACATCAACCACAAGAGGCCAAAAAAGTTGTACAAATGAAAATATAACCCTTTATCAAGCTTTTGATACTGCTGGAAAGAACACATTGAGTCTTGGCAAGAGTCCCAGCATTTTTGGATGGTTTTATTAAATTTCTCTGGATCACATCTAAATTTTAAATGCCAAATCAAAATTAAGTTCATGACATATCTTCCTGTTTGACTTTGCACTATCCTTTATCCCACCTTTGATTCTCCACAAAGTCCGTTTCTAAACAAGTGCAGTTTTTACTAACACCATGTATTGCTTCACTCGCAGTGGCTAAATAGAGCCCAACCACGAAAAACCATCCAATAATGAAGACTTGTGCTATCCAGGGACAAATGGGCCATACCAAAGTGAATGTCATGTCACTGACAGCTCTGCAATAATTATTATAAAATAGAAAGTTAAACCCCATCCATAACTATTTAAACATTATATAAAATATATGTATGTTTGTCATGTACCTTGCTCCTTGTTTAATGAGAGCAACAGCTATAAACAATCTGGACCTCAAAAACAGCACGATGAGCAGAAGAATTCCAAGCAACACCCCGGTAATAATGGCGAATACTAACCAAGTAGTTTGCAATTTAAGATATGTGTTCAGTTGTTCCTTTACTTCTTCTTCTGATACAAAAAACTCAGGGTTTGCTGCTCGAGTAAACTCTCCAGTATCATTTACACTTTTAAGGTCAAGATATCGGGCTACGCTGAAGTAACAACCTAAGAAATATAGGATTGAAAACATTTATTGTTGCATTTGATTTATACATGTAGCTAAATACATGTTGATAATTTTGATAGTCTCCTTACTGAAACTCAACACCCCTATCATTCCGAAAAGTGACAGCCAAACCATTATTCCGGCAAAACACCTCATGAGACAAATCCAAATCAAACACGCCGTGGCTCCTACTACAAGAAGGCCAAAGATCCAAACCCACGATACCCGCAAGTCTTCAAATACATACTCCATATTCTAATATTGTAGTGAAATAAAATCGATTTAGTCACACAATATGTTTTAGTTTATTATGTGGTAAAAAATGATTAATTTGATCGATATTCTTCAGTTTACCTCCTTTGCATTAAAGAATTGAATTAGGTAATCAACACCTTCTTGTAAGTGGCCCTTATCCATCTTCTCAGCCCTCGTAAAATCCTCAATCTTGGATAGTTTTGGAATACAACGACTTGCGACTATCAAAAACAAAGCAAAAACAATGTAAAAATTAGCATTTTTTTGTAGTTTAATGTTTTCTTTATACATAGCGTTTTTAAGTATAATTTTTTCTCTGTTAAAAATGGGGAAAGCTGAAAAATCTCCAGGAAGTATTCAAAATTTATATGTAATTGTTGCAACAAGCATGAGTTGGATTTTAAGCGAAAAGCATATAACAAACGGCACAAGTTAGCGCAAAATCCAAAAAAGCGATTAGGGAGAGCTGTAATTGTTTTACTTACGGATGCTTTTTACGTTCTTGATTGGATTCCTTCTTAACTTCCATCTCGTAACATTTTCTGACCAGGTTTCAGAGTTTAATTTAGATCAAGTGTCACGATAGATAGTCAGAAAAACAAAACGCATATTGTTAATACTACACCCAATTACTAAAACATTTCACACAATATTTTACTCCAGAACACATTGATATTTAATTTGAAATTAAAACTCGGGAGAAAAACTTTATAGCATAATACGCAAAAACATCATCACTGAATGAGAAAAGTGTAACACAAAAGATTTAAAAAAAACAATGAAAGCAAAAATCACAAACACAACATAACTTTTAACAGAGATGCACAANAAAACAATGAAAGCAAAAATCACAAACACAACATAACTTTTAACAGAGATGCACAAAAGTTTTACACGAATTTAATCATCCCATACATAAAAAATAAAATAAATACCATTCTTTGCATTTTTCTATAATGTTAAACCTTTGTGTGTGCATTGTGCCAGCACTTGTGATGCCTATAGTGCTTTAAAAAAAAAGTGCTTCATATTTTTTAAAACTATTTGATACTTACTCGTATTACTTCGCCTTCGATAATCGTCAACTACGTAGCGGCAATAGATTGCAATTTGTAATGTAATCAACCATTAGACAATGCAAACTTCAAAGGTAAATCTTTTTGATCGCAGTTTGTGATAGACAAGTTTAAGAGAAAGAATGGACATGCCACATCATTAAAAGTCATTATGCAACTTACTTGTTTTGGATGGAAGAATAAACCTGGCACAAAGTTCTCGTTTGGGTTCTATTAGTTGATCCACCGTGTACTTGCTTTTATCGACATGGTATTTGCAAACAAGTTTGTCCTTTATTGTTTGGTCCGATTCGCCGTTTTCTCTGGCTAGTTTCACCGACCACGGTTGTCCATTGTTGGGATCAGGGCATTTCTCCACACACACCTTTTTAAAAATTCATCAAAAGCAAATTATACAACCTGGTCAACATCAGGAAAGTGCAGAAATTTTGCACCTGTGTTACCTGTGGAGTTCTACATCCATAAACGAGAACATTAGCCTGTGCACACTTGGTTATGTCAAAAAAGAAAAGGTAACGCTTATCCTTGACAGGTTCATCCTGTCCGCATTTCTGACCAAGAGAATCAACCGGGTACACCAAAATAGATGGATCTCCCTTGCGAAACCCTGCAAATAGTTTGCAATTTAATAAAGAAAAAATAATTGTAGAACTGGTAAATATGGAACGTTAAAATATGTAAATAAAAATTAACTAACCAATGACAGCTATCAAACACCATCCAATTATAAACGCTACCAGCATGAGAAGACATATTACATCCGTACAGCTCCTCTTTTCTATAGGTCCATTGAACTTCGGATCGTATTCCTTTGGTTGGCCTACAATTTAAAAAATAAAAATAATACAAACATTCAGGTTTGAAATTGATCATCTTTTAAAGCACTTTTCTCATTATTATTTCAATTTTTAAACGAAATTTGTTCTCTATTTTGAAATAAAACATTCAAATTTAAAACCAACACCATTCATATCCAGCAAAAAGATAAAATCCACAATCCACATACAGCAATATTAACTGACAATTTCAAAAATTGCATGGAATGAAAAAACTGCGAAGTAAAATGATGGGAATACCAAAGGACTTATAATGCATTCAGCAAACAAATTTCTACCTTTCAACTTCTTTCCGCACACAAATTACTTTTTTATTTCTAACATTCTTAAGGTTAGATGAGAAATTGAAGGTAATTGCACGTATGAAAAACGCTTTACTCTATACAAACTGCACACATAAATGAAACACTCATATTCATCCACGCCTACTTTGGAACTTTATTTACCAACATTAACCCTTGAAATTGATTGAACTATAGTACTCACAAATGTGATATCAACTAATTTAATTACCTATCCACCGGCGGTGACGATAATCGTCTTCGTTATCGTCGCCTCGCCTTGCTTTTTTAGCCATTTTCACCGTCACCTCAAAGATGACAGCTCGCCCCTTGTCCTTAACTGACTTGATTAAATTATCTTGATCTTGACTTTAGTAGACTTTGAAGTTACCGTTTCATAAACTATAAAACCTACTAACTTTCAACCGATATTAATCCTTGGTAAGTTTTTTATTTCACTTTCATGATATCATTTTGTGCAAATACCTACGCTGCTACGCTTGTTAACTAGCTTCAGCTTCAATAATTCTCAAATACAACGGCTGCGAAAGGGTGCAAACGAGTAAAAGCTGTCCACTGTCAACCCACTACTACTATTACGTCTCCGGGGTTTTCACGTGCAGGAAATAGTTTGGTTTGTTAAATGTGCAGGTAAATACAAATATAGTATTCCCGATTTCTTCTTACAATATTCATTTATTATCATCAACTAAAACGTTGACCATTGCAGGAATATATTTTAAAAACCCTATCCTTTCTATGTACATGTATGAGGTATGCAATTTACAAGCTACATTATATTTTGCCGACGACGATTCATATTTACCTAAAACTAAATAACATGATACACAACATATGTGCTACCATTATCAATGAAATCATCATGAATCATGATCAATACAGTGAAGATGAACGTTTAACAAGTTTAACTCTTTGTTAGTGGGAATGGAAATATATTTTACTTGTGATTATATGTATGACTCATATTCATGATAGTCGGATAATGCTTTACATTAGAAGATTACTTATGCATGTATGCATACATGAAATACCATTTTATGTTTGTGATTTGATTATTTGCTCTTCATGTCCAATACAAAGTTACGATTTAATAGTTTATTTGATGAGATGAAGTTTGTTTTATATTGTTTATATCTCCGTCATCCGTACAACATATAGTTCGGACTTCGGACTAGGGATAAATAACCTTATTAAAAGCTGACCACAGCTAGTGAAGTTCAACATTCACTTATATCATGCTCACTAATCACAAAAACCGTTTAATTTTTTATGTTGTTCATAAATTGAGATACAGCATCGAGTACTAAATGCAGTTAGATCCTGTGTGTATATGAAAATGGTTAATATGTAAAGCTTCCTTACAACAGCAAACATTTTTTTGATGTAGAGGTGGCTTGGCATGGGATTGTTTTCTGTTTGCTTGCAGCGTGTACCACAGTACACAATTTAGTAAAAATTTATTTTGCCAATTAAGAACCACATGGCAAAAGTCTTTGGTATAGGTTTGTCGAGCACGTCTGTTCGTTGGGTTGTCGACTAAATTTCTTCACACTTGGTAAATACACATAGCTATAGGTACTTATTAAGATCAAAATGGTTAGAACCTTATCAATTTAAAATTCAACCAGCAGCTCAGTCAATGGAAAAAGGATAAACATTTTCTAGTCAACATATAAGCTATGGTTTGTGGTTTATGATTCTTCAATTATTACATTCCAGTAAAATACGATTCAGTAGTGGATGCTCGCACGGTTTGACTATTTTTCCTAAAAATTTGTACCCGGGAACGTACGTAGCAGCCCATAGCGCTTTCAGCCAAATCGATGAAATTACAAAGTTTAAATAGGGACGAGGGAGAAGACAGGTAACAGGGCTTTCCTCTGTTGTAAATAATACATGTGTTATATGTAGCTCACTTCTAGTATGGATATTTCGCCAAAATGAACACTGATGAATGAAGGTTGATTGTTATTGCAACCAAGGACGAGCTAAAAAAAATG
>JAHZNC010003874.1:0-11082 GCA_027744095.1 Zhuqinia jingwanae | reverse complement strand
ACTACTACTACAACAACAAGAAAAAAACTCTTTATATTTTTATCCAACTTTAACGTTGTTGCCATCGTAACGGCTTATGTGATTACGTCATGTCGTCGTCGTCATCATCATCCTCCTCCTCTGTCCTCTTTAAATACCCTTTTTATCCTTGCTACCCTTTTCGTGTTACTCTCTCTCTCTCTCGCAATCACTCATACACACTCATACATTCACTCTCTCTCATTCTTTGACATTTTTTTACCCCCATCATAGCTAAATGTCCCAAACTCCCAACATTTTTTCCATTTTTTTCTCTCTAAAAATATACATGTTTAAATGTACTCTGCTGCTGAGAGAAAAAAAAGGTGCGCATTAAATGTTTTTTGAGTTTTTTTGCAGAAATAAATATATAATGGTCGCTATAGCATGGTTACATGAATTGTCAATTGAGCGAGTTGACAGAAAGGATTTTCAGGAGATTCATTTTCAAAAAAATATATATTTCATTCTTGGGTCATCGTTGATTGTTATTTCCAAAAAAAAGGAATCCTTTTTTTCTTAAAATGATCTCTGCTACTACATGTAGTTGACAATGATGTTGACTTGGTAGTCAAGTCAAGTTAAAACGGAGAGTCAAAGCAAAAGACAGATTTGCAGTTTGGTAGTCGGTGGTCTTTATCTATTTGTTCGGTGACGTAACCTCCTCTCTCACAATCACAGAAAAAAACTCTTTGCTGTCCGTCGCAAAACACAAGACAAGTAGAAAAAAAGAAAACCGCTTTTCAAGGATTTTTTTCTTCATTCTTTTCTCTTCTTCTTCTTCTTCTTCTTCATGTCTTTTTATTTTTTCAACACAAAAATGGAAATCCTAGGAGATTTTCAAAGATGGATAGATATATCTCTTTCTTTAGTTTCCCTATTTGGATGCTCACAAAAATCCATTCATTGAAGAATTGAGAATGGATGGACATCATATATTCACAAGATATTACATCACATCATCACGGACACATACGGGTACTCGCAAGGATATGCGTGCCATGATGCACAGTTACTGTTATAACTTGGCTCTTGTGTGTATAAAAAATATATGATAAAAGGGCATTTGCTACGACGACAATAAGGAACATACTCAATGCTCTCACCATCTTATTTTTTTTACTTTCTGGTATGCCACAACAACAATATAAACAACAGTAGCAGTTATTATTGGATTTCTACGAAAAAAAAACGCTTGTAAGGAATTAAAAAGATGCTCATCTCATTCTGCTTCTTATATTCATTTGAAAATTCTCAATCAGAATGCACACTCATCATCATCATCATTCTCATCACATCATCTTGCTTGTCATCTTTCCTCATAAGCGGTTAAACTTTTTCTTTCGGGTTCTTCTTTTTAAGTACTGATATATATTTTTTTCTTTAAAAATAAGATAAACCTTTTTTCGGCAGTGCATAGTGAAGTGCAGTATTTAGAAATGATATTGCATATTATATACACAGCATATATTATTATTATTATATATGTAATATTTTTCAATATTTTTGTTACTTTTTTTGTAAAAAAAATGTATATATTGAGTGTTGTGGATTGGAATTGTTGTTTGTTAAGGGATTCCTCCACCGCGTTTTTTCTCTTCTTCTGCTTCTTCTTCATGAAACCATTCAAGTGTGTGACAAACAAAATAAGAAACAGGAGAAGTAGACGAAGAATAAAAAGAAAAGGAAACTGAAGGAAGAATGGATGGATGGATAGTGGTGGTGGTGGTGATGGTATGGAGAAAATGAAAGGAAGGCATCACGCAACAATAACAATGAGCAGATATTATTATTATTATTCTATTATTATCAAGTAGCAAATGCATTGAGCATATATTTTTATTGTTGATTTTTTCTGTATGTTGTCTGTCCGTACCTGTTAATGCAGATATGTTTAATACAAGGGTTTGAGGTGGTCGGCTGATTTTTTAATTTTTTTATTTTAAATATCAGTCGGTAAGCTAAAGTTAATGGCAGATAAAATTTGTATGTAAGCTTATCTTGTGAAATATTTGGATAAGAATTCGCTACTTTTAGCTCTTACTTCAGCACACTTGTTTGAACTCTACTTGAAAGCTTAAATTCAAGTGTCCAACTCCATCCAAGCAGAAATACACAGAGAGCAAATATGTTGAATATTTTGTAGCAGCAAACTAGAGATACAAAAATGGTATTTAATATTTTTTACTTTAATATCATGAGTAATCACCATTATCATCTTTGCAGTTCCAAGAAAAGAAAAGATAATGAAAAAAAAGCAAGAGATGTAGTAATTCGAGAGAGAATGATTGTTGTCTGCCTTGCCCTGTCATGTCAGAGTTGCCTCATCAAAATTATTGTCATGTTCCATGATTTTGATATTGTGACTTTGGAATGTGAGGTCTAACTTGACTTGACTGACAAATTCATTCGCGTTCTCAAAAAAAAAAATATAATATGGCAAACGTTTCAAAAAATGGCCAAAGGTTGTTCCTGCTCGTGATGTTGTTGCAGAATACCCTACGCTTTTGAAATGACTCAGCCCAGTCCTTGGCCTCAAACTACTACGTAGCTTGACTTACTTCATGTCACGTTCTTATCTTAGTTGTGGAGTGGATGTTTAGAATAAAATGCTTATCATTTAAGTTTTTAACCTACAATGATCTTACAATTCCATGTTGGCCTCTTTTCATGAAATCATGGAAATACGAAAGTGCAAAGTTTAATTTTTTTAAACACAATTTCGTGTGACAAGCCAGGGGCTTTAAAAATGCTTATTTCTTTAAAAAGGGAAATAATAATTTCCCGATAATTTCCTTTTGCTGGTTCAGAAGCAAGCAACAGCCTTGTCCATTTTTACAAAAAAAAATGAAAGCTCAGTGTCAATCAGAGGAACCAAAAAAATTCTGGACGTGCTTACATATATAGTATGTTTTGTTTGTTATATATTTGTTACGTATGTAGAAAGAATAAGTATAAAGCTAATAAAGCATATAAAAAGCTAGAGAGCTACATTATAATATGGACAAATGGAAATGAAATGACGCGACGTAACGTTACATAACGTAACGCAATACAAGTTTGCTTTGCTGGTTGGGGGTACGACACAAAACCGACCAGGAAAAAAAGGAGAATATAAGAAAAAAGGGGAAGGGTCGAAAAAAAGGAGAAAAACTCGGTGGCAGTGGCAGCAGTGGCAGTGGTGGTGGTAGTAATGGCAATGCAATGCAATTCATGAAAATTTGAAGAGATTCTTTTTTTATATAGCATGTCGTACAAAACATAAACGCATCTCATCTTCCTCCTCACTTCCTACTTGGTTTTTTCTCTCTCTCTCTCTCACTCTTCTCCAAATAAAAAAAGGAAAAAAAAATTCTCATCTTTTCAGTTAGTTTAGTTGGGTTGAGTTGAGATAGGCCTTTTTGTTGACTACTACAACTACTACTGGATAACAATATGGAAAGATAAAAGGGGGTCATTCATGTAAAGAGTTACCAAATAGGTATGTACGTATGTATAAAATTTCCCGAAAAAAATGTAGTGCCTAATTACGGCTATAAAATATTTTTATAATGCATTTGTGAGTGTGTAGTCGTGAACAATGTATGCCCCTTGAGAAAAAAAGGAGAGAAGTAAAAAGAAGGAAAAAAAAGGATTTGGTTTGTTGGTGATGATAAGGTTGGTGCTACCATGTACTCACTTGCGTACACACACACAACAACTAGTAACGCTCTCTCCTTTACTTACTTTATTTTGAAAGTTAAGCTAGGTTTGGGTTGAACTAAACCGGTATTTATTTGCCTTTGCTTCTCTCTCCTCTGATCTGCTGAACTTGTTCCTCATCTTCTCTCCTCTCTCTGGAATGAAAATGGAATTCCTTTGCCCTATCTCAATAAAAGCAGGCATGAACCCAACGCACACACAAAAAACATACAACAACGAGGATCTACAATCACGATCATCATCATCGTCATCATCAGCCATTCTATACGCACACACACGCACTCACGTACCTATAAGATGGGTTTTGAGTATCAGGGAGCTGTATCATTATACATACATGGTTATGTGCGATATCGGCTTCTTCTTTTTATTCTCTCTTCTTCTGCTGGATATTATGGAAGGATTATAGGGTCGAGGCTCCCTCTTGTCAGTCAGTGTTCATGGAGATCTCAACGGATTCACACACGCACAACTCCACCTCTGCTACTTTACTCACACAATCTCCACTTTTATCCAGCAGCAACATCAACACACATACAGTCAGTAGTTAGTTTTTAAACAGTTGGCTGTGTACCACTATTTATTTTTACTCCATAATAATAATAGTAGCAGTAACTCCATGCACTGCACAAACAACAGCAGCAGAGAAGCAGCAGCTACAATAGCCCTCCAGTCCAATTCTTTTGAATGGTGGATGGAACACAAGTCCTCCCCCTTTCCACATTTCTCTCTTCTTTTTTTCTCGGTGTCTTCCTCATATTTACTCCCTTCCTTTTTCTCCCCTAAAAAAATAGTAAACAAAATTGAGGAGAAAAGGTTATAGTCAGACTATCAGATAAAAAATAGTTTTTTTTTTTTTTGAATAAGTGTGACGTGTATAGTGTTTATAGTGTTTGTTTTGGAACATTTTTCTTTCCGGTACAATATATGTATATATATATGCATTTAACCGGTGTTTAATTGTCAGTATTTTTCTTATGAAACTTTTAGTCAGAGTTGATCTCGGTGATAAATAATTTGTTCATTCAAAAATGTAAACTAATTTTGAAAGATCATATACAATATTTCAAACTTGAACTTGACTTGAGCTTCTTCTTATTCTTTTTTTTTTTTTGGTTTAATGGTTAACTATTATTGGACTGGAGAATGGGCATTATAGTAACTGGAAAAATATATTTCGAGCTTATCCTGAAATAATAATGACTGATTTATTATTATCAATTTTTTTTGGTGTGACAAGTGACATTGCTGAATGTAATACATGATATGTTATCAGGATTTGGAGAAAGTGAGCTGATTAATATATGAGCTTGTGACCGTTGTAAAAGAAACTCCGGAGATTCAAATTTTTTCAACAAAAAAAAAGAAACTCAACTCTACCTCAAAAAAAAATTAAATATGGAACTCAGTAAATAAATATTTTGAAATATAATCAAGCTTGAAGCTTGTTAAAAAGAAGAAGAAATAAAACCTACGAGTGACCTGAAAAAAATCTATTCATTCCACGCGACGTGACGTACACATAAAAAATACACACACAAAACTTGACATTGACCTTTCTTCCAAAACTAGTTCCTAAAAAATGATGAAAAAAAGCAACAATAAACTAAGTCAACAATACAACAATACCTGTTCTAGTAGTAATACTAATAATTATAATTACTTATTATTATTATTATTATGATAATTAACACAAAGCAAATACGCAAGAGTCAATAATACAAAAGTAAAAAAAAATTATCAACTATTTTCTCAAGCTGCTACCTTGGTCGACTTTTTTTTACGAACAAAAGAATATAATTTATTATATTACATGATACCAACCGTAGCAGTACTATTAAAAACAAACTGTGTTCCTACTACACACTTATTGCAATTTCTTATTGCAACAAACAATTTTTTGTGCATAAAGTTCAGTTCAGTTGAAAAAGGACAAAATACAACTACTCATTTTCGGATAACTCATATAAAAAACGTAAAAGAAGAAGAACAGCAAATTAAAAAAGCAATCTTCTTTTACCATTAGTGCTGCTGTAAGCCGCATGCGCCAACAAGGAAGAGAATTTTTTTTTTCTCTCAGACAAACCGATATAAGCACCGTTAGTCGTTATCAAGGTAATTTTAAAAAAATATTGAAACACTTTAACATTATTTAAAACATTATTTTGCAGTTGAAAAATATGAAACATATAACAGCAACCTTGCTCAAAGTTACCTGTTTCCATATTTAAAAAATCCTTCTTTTTTTCTTGAAAGAAGATTAAAACATAAAATGGGTATATAATGATCCTATGATAAGATCTAATGGATAAGCTTTAAGATTATAAAAGACAAAAAATGATGACCTAGATTTAAAGATTTTGGGTGTAATGATTTGAAGAAAGGAACAGGTTGTTTGTCTCTTTTTTTTACCTTTGTCGTAATAAATATGTTGATGAGAATGACTTGAGAGAAATGAAAGGGTTGTGATGCAATAAAGTGTAAACATGGAGGTGAATGATGTTGATGATGATGATGGCTGCTATAGAACAGGTTTTTTTTTCTCTTCCTTTTGTCACGGCGTTGAGCAGGCAACAGTTCGGCAAGAGTTCAAGCCTTTCTCATAATAATAAAAACCATGTAGTAGTAGTAGTAGTATAGCGCAAAATAATGAAATGCCGGCTAGACTTTCTTTCTTTTCACATATATTTTTTTTGAACCCAACAACTTGTTGTTAGAATTATGACAGGCGAACCCTTTTTCTCTTTTTTACCCTTTTTTTCTGAATCCATTAGCATAAGAATACTAACAAAAAGATGATGAGTGGAGTGCAAAGGGATGATGAGGATGATGATAATAATAATAATAATAATAATAATAATGATGATGATAGGAAAGAATAAAAGGGTTGTCATGTTTTCATCTTGTTTGTTGTTGTTAGCCAGTCAAGTGAGCTAATCTTCGTTGTCCTAACAACAATAATAAGCGTGTAAGCCTCTTTCAAAAAAAAATAATAATAACCCTTTTATTATCATCACAAAAACCGATGAGAATGATGATGATGACGATCCATGATCCCATTAAAAAGGGTTGATATGTTGCTACTGCTGTAAAACGAGTGTGAGCACAAAAGAAGAAAAAGAGCCTTTTCTCTAAAAATTAGACATGTCGTGTGTGTGTGATCAGATCAGGTCAGAGATCACATGCTGGTATTCTCTTTGTTGCTCTTTTTCCTCTCTGTCTGCTTCATTTCATATTCATAATGAAAAGGGTTGAAGACTGCTGTCAAGTCATTAGAAATGTCAGCTTTGTTACAATATGCGTTTAATACTGGAAGGCTGACAAACCATTACATAACCACACACACACACACTTCACTACTTCACACACGTCACAGTCAACAGTGTAATTGTCATGATTTGTATTAAATAGTTGCTTCCTTACATATTAGGCACGTAGTGCGATTTATTTTTTCACGGGTGACTTTTGGAAGAATAATGACAAAAATAATTGATAGATTTAAGCCCATCATTTTAGTCGTTTTTTTTGTAAAATAATATAATCTCTTGATTGGCATTATTGGTGATGGTAAGGAAGGAAGAAGGAAGGATAATGATGGGATGAACATGTTGATAATGATAATGAAACGAGGTTAAAGTTTGATAACAAGAAGGAAAATAATAATAATAATTCTCTAATAATATTTTAAAGTCTGCGCATATTTATGAGCTCTGTAGAATTGTATGGTTTAGGGTTTGTGAAGCATTCTTTAAATTCCAAGCAGGATATTTAGAAAGGAAGATACGAGAGATTAGTAGGAGACGTGAATCCTACTTGGAATTGTCAAATAGAATTATTGTCCCATAAATTTAGATAATTTAGCTGAAATAAATTCAAATTTCCTTGTAATTGTTTTTTTATTAGAAAAAAAAAGAACTAAAAACATTTGGGTAATTTTCTAAAAAAATCATATAGTTTGTCTGGCTGTATATCCATATATGCTCATGTTTCTTAAATGGAAAAGGGGTTTGATCTTAAATGCAAACTATTAAACTATTCCTTTAAGTCAAATACCATCTTATCCAACCTTCAAACAACAGCAGTAAGACTGCTTGTGTTTCAAGATTTTATGCTCATGTTTCTTAAATGGAAAAGGGGTTTGATCTTAAATGCAAACCATTAAACTATTCCTTTAAGTCAAATACCATCTTATCCAACCTTCAAACAACAGCAGTAAGACTGCTTGTGTTTCAAGATTCTAATTATTATCTCATGTTGATTTAAATATGATGTAAAAAGTATATAAATTTAACAAATTACACAACATCAATCCATATTGATCCCCTCCTTCCGCTAAACATTTATAGCGTGTATAATGTACGAGTCAGTAATAAATATGATAATGGGTTTTATTCAAATTTTTATGGAGTGCAACACTGAATATGTAATGTTACATCATAAAAGTAAGAAAAAAGTTCACATATTATCCAATAGAATAGCTACATGCCAGTAAGTTGTTTGAAACTGGATAGAAGAGTTCAAACAAAGTGTTGAAGAAGAAGGATAAATGATGATGATGATGATGAAGAAGAAGAAGGAGAAAAATCCATTAAACCATTTTTTAAGTGTGACATTACATACAGAGGCAGTAAGGAAGTAGTAGCATTCTTTTCTTTTTTCCAAAAAAAAAAAAAAAACCCGAAAAAATATATTATTGAGTATTGCTTGTCGTCAATGTTGTTTGTGCTGCTGTTATTATGCTTAACCTCTTTTTCTTTCCTTTTTTTCTGCATAAATAAGAGATAAAAAAATGTATATTATATACATACCTACATCCTACATTACAATAGCATACCATGCCACAGAGAACAAAAAATACAGTATATGGGTATAGTGTAGATAAAGCAAAGTGGAAGAAGAAAGACGAAGAAGCAACAGTCAAAAAAAAAGAAACCTTTTTTTTCCTGAAAAATAAAAATCTCAGTCAGCCAGTCTTTTTACTACAAAAACTCAACTCAACTACTGGTTGCATAATAATAACAATAATAATAATGTATATTGCATGATCTTGCATAAAGA
Source organism: Zhuqinia jingwanae (assembly GCA_027744095.1). Lineage (NCBI taxonomy): Eukaryota > Metazoa > Arthropoda > Collembola > Entomobryomorpha > Paronellidae > Zhuqinia > Zhuqinia jingwanae. The sequence continues at coordinate 2,304 of JAHZNC010003874.1, read as the reverse complement.
GAGAGAGATTTTAAGGGTCTTCTTCTCCTCTCTCTCTGCTCATTAAGGTTCATTTTAACACATGGATTTTTTTTTCAATCCATTTGGGTACTTTGCTTAAACTTTGGCAATATAAGATGAAGGAGGAAGGAGTGAGTAAATATGTATATTGTGTAAAGAAAATAAAGAGAGAGAGAGAGAGAGAAAAAAAGGAAAGGGTCTTTGAAGGGATACCCAGAAAGAGTATTAAGGAATAATAATATGAGCATGTCCATACTTACTACTACTTCCCACCAACTGACTAAGTAAAAAGTTTTAGGAATGGATTAAAATTTCTGGTGGACTGCTGAACTTGAATATTATGCAAGATTTGTTGAATAGCTAAAAAAAAAAATTTCAACCATTATCATATGTATTATATAGCTATTCTTTTCAACTTCTTTTGTTGTTGATAATGTTGTAGGATAATGTATGTATGCATGCATGCTGTAAACTAGTAAAGTATTGCACGCAACAATTGGTAAAGAGATGTATTGAAGGATCAACAATTTTCATAGATATTTCATCTTGAAGACCGCATATGTATATGTATGAATTGATAAGGTACTTCTTCTTATATAATATGCATCCATCGTCTCTCTTTACTGCTGCTGCTGCTGCTGGACAACAGGCTAGACTTTGATTTTATTTTGTGTGTGTGGTGAACTTGAACTTTACGAAGGAATCTTGCATTTTATTATTTTGAAGTAGAAAACAAAATATGGAAGGTATATGTATATATATGTAATAATAATATGTACCTTCAGTCTTTTCTTCTTCTTTGGTTCTAAAAAAAACAAAAGATAAAAAAACCGCTAGCATATTTTTTTACCGTTGTTACATTACATACATAAGCATAATATAATATGTATTCAAATATTAGAGTAGAGAGATACATGATAATAATGAAACAAATAAAAAGTATAAAAAATATATATTAAATGATGATGATAAAATGAGGGCTCGTGGGGGTGGGTGGTACGGTTCTCTGTGGTGGTTATTATTATTATTATTATTACAGTAGCGTGTGCGTTCGTATATGTACGTACACCTAGCTACTACTGTCATCAATTGCTTATTACAAAAACAATTAAATGTCGACTAGAGATACTTCAGATTTTTTTTGGAAAAATAATGCTTTACGTTTTGTATTTATAATATTTTTATCATTATACTTTTTTTTCTAAGAAAAACAAATTGGCTGGGTTTTTCCCCTGGATATTATAGTCATTTTTGTGTAGAATATTTGTTTTCCTCTGAGAGAGTTGAGAGAAGAGTCGAGTGCGGTGGCGGTGGTGGTGGCGAGGGTGATGTGATATTTGAAACTTTTTTAGGACCTTTTTTTATTTTCCGTACATAAAACGTAAACAGCATAACGGTTTACTTTTTTTGGTTATAGAAATGAGACCACCCTATTATACATACGAGTATTATTAACATTGGAATAGAAGTAGTTGTTATTGCGTAATATTGTGTTGTTATTGTGCTATGCTGCTATAATAAGCCTTCGCTTCCTTTGTTTTGACTCTCTCCAAAATACCTATCTTCTTCTTCCTGTTTTTGTTGGAGAAAAAAGGTAGAAATCTTTTGCAGACGTCGGCGTGGACATGTATGTAAAATGGGTAAAATGTACTTGACGACGAGATGACATGATGGCTGTCAATGTCATCATGAACACATTCCACTTTTATCACACTAAAAATTCAAATTCAATATAATAATAATAATAATCAAGTTTATTGTCAAAGTGTTCCCTCGAGAGGAAAATTACACAGAAGTGACAAAAATTAAAATTTAGTATAATAATTGCATAAATAATCATCACAATTCAAAAATATAAATATTTATAAACCCTTGGCTACATCGTCAATGCTTGAATAATCACAAGTGTTAACATTATGCGAAGATTTCTCATATTCCAAAATTAGAAAAATTATTTCTCACTTTTATCACACCAAAAATTTAAATTCAATTCAATATAAATGATGAGGTTTTTTTTTTAAATTCAAAACGAATACAATTTCCACATGATGCTTTAATCAAGATGCATGCAAAGTAGCTGCTGCTGGATGAAGTTTAATGCAAATAATTTGTTGGGTAGTTTTTAACCTTGAACATGTAAAAGCTGTTACTCAATTTTTTTATCTCAACCATTTAATCTGCCGTGTGGAATAACTTTACACCTAGCTCTAACCAAATGAGGCTTCAATCTCGGTTTCTACTTAATATGTATACCTACGTATTCCAGTAAAAAAAGCAGCCAGATTGCCTTTAAAAAAAAGCACA
>JAHZNC010003873.1:0-16307 GCA_027744095.1 Zhuqinia jingwanae | reverse complement strand
ATATTATACCTTATTTGTTATATTACGCACTGTAAGGATGCACACGTGCCAATTTGAGGGCAAAATTTAATAAAATATAGTTTGTTGCAAATATAAATTCTTCATTTTGAAATCTCTTTCGTGCCAGCATTTTTTATTACTAAAACGGAAGACGAACTATTACCAAAACCCACAAAGTTTGTTCCTTGAGCTCCTATCCTGCTACATATGTGCTTGAAATCCGAAAAACAGGAAAGTGGAACGTCAATTTTGAAAGAAAGAAGAACATAATAAAAATGCGGAAAATGAGAAAAGTACAAATCAATTTGTTAAAATAACTCGTAATTAATGATTAAGATCCTGACCTGGAACTAATCGAAGCTTTGTCGTATACGACTTGAAATATTTCCAATTACATTACCTTACATATTGCGTAAGTTGTGTGAATTAATTTGGGTGCGCTATGTGGAAACAAAATCACGGAGCGAAGATAATGTAAGGCACATTGTATGTAGGTTATCTGTATTGATTTTTAATTTGATTAAAAGCCCAGACGGGGTAAGAAACAAGGCGAGAGCCATCAATGTCCTTCGGCATACATTTCATGTTTATTCCATGATTCCAATGAGTCATGGACACGGAGTAAGCGAAGGCTTCAAATTTTACAACCCTCGCCATCATCATCAGCAGCTTTCACCAGCGCAATATAAACAAAGAGTAGACTCATTGCTGCTTCTACTCACCCGTAACATGTGGTGGCAAAATTCGAAATGTTTACAAAACAACTTTGGAATTTTATGATAGTTTCTATACTCGTAATACATGGCCTACACAAAAATTATATAGATATCTTATATCTTGTGTTTCAATATTTTGTGACGTAGGTAAGTAAAAATGGTTGCAGCAATAAGGGTGAGTCAATACATAAGTATAGCAACTTAAAATATATCACCTTCAAACAGAAGGCAAAAGTCCTTGCGGAATATATTATATTTCTTCAACCTTCGCATTACACAACCTTCATAATATTCCATCCAATAAATTGCACAACCAATCCTATCAAATTTAGGAGAAAAGGAAAACGAAACATACTTTTTTTTTAGCGCACTTTAGTATTTTTTCATTTAACTTTGATACAATTTCCGAAACATCATGTTACATTTATAATATTATGTAACACGCCATTTATTACGCATCTCCTCTCCATTTCACATTTTCGATACATTTTATGCCAGTCGAGATTACATTAAAAATTTATGCTGCTCTATTTTTATATATTTTTTTTTCGATGCGATCAGCTAAAAAAGAATACATGAGTAACTTTTGTGTGTGTATGAAACCGGATATCATTCATCATTTACCAATTTTCTAAATTCTCAAGACGAGAAAAAAAAGTTCTTAAAATATTGAACGAACATAAGTAATGTGCATAGTAGTAAGTAGTACCACGATACGCAATCATGTAAACTAGGGCAGAAATAGAAGCGCAACATAATACTACTACTAACTTACAAAAAAACGATACCGGATATGAAACGAGTTTCTTTTTGGAGCTCTTTACGGTGTTAATATTTTTCATATGTTCACATGCAGTGCAAAAATAAACTGAAAAAGTGCATCAATTATTCTCCATGTTTCAATTATTGTAAACTGGCAAAAACTTCAAGGAAAATTCTTTAATATTTAAGAACATCCTCTGTGCGTGTTTGTGTATCTTTTTTAAATAACCATGAGGTAAATGAGATATCAAAGGAATAACGGAATAACTGTTGTTGTAGTTGCTGATACTGTTTTCGTTCGTACATCCGGGAGCGGAATGTAGATTATCTGTGTGGGTGTGGACACAATGTATTCGAGAACTTATTATATAACCGTTTTTTTTAGTCAAACCCAATATCTTTTTATTACAGTGTATAACGGTGTGCATAATAGCATTTGAAGTGAGTAGGATAGACATCCTGTTTTCTTCTTTAGTTGACATACCTATTTATGTCTGTAACAAAACTATTACGATAAAAAATTGATTTTTCATCATGAAATGGAATAGGTATTTTGCGAATATTTTGCACAGAATTCTTGTCTTTTCTTTTTTAGAATTTTTTATTTCTCAAAAAAAACTATATATATATTTATTCTTACAAATGTTTTAAGGGATTTTTCTTCAATTTTCTAGAAATACCTAGATATTTTGATATTGCAGTTGAAAAGAAAAAAGAAGAAGAAAAATCTGGAAAGTCAGGACAAGATTTGCTCAGGATTTACTTGTTCGTAATATTGACTTGTAAAGATAGACTCTGTTCAACGTATCTGTAGTTGTTTACGTGAATATGATATACGGAAGTTGTGGACATGCAGAGAAATGCGATCAAATTTTATTCAAAAAGTTTTTCGTATAAATAAAATACCTACATATATTGTGTGTAACACGTCTTCCGTTTCAACATGACTTTGGAACATACCCGAATATACATAAAAAATACAATGTAAGATACATTAGGCTCGTCTCAACAAAGAGGAAAGGTTGACCGGGGCTGGCTGGTTGAAAGTGGAAGCATGACTTGTTATGGTTGTGACGTACGTACGTACGGCGTAGTTTACTGTGCCCATAAAAAAGTTGCATCTCTTATTCGGAAGTACCATGACGGAAAACTTTTTACGATTCACAGACTTTACCTACTTCTACATTTTTATCATCATCAATAATCAAAACCTACTTTAGTTAATGAAACGATGATGATTCAAGATTCACTGATGTCGATAAAATCATATGACAACCAAGTATGCTGAAAGTTGATGGTCAGTCAGGAAACAAATCATTGCATAAAATGAGATAAACTGATGATGAAAAGAAATATCGTGGCACAAGTGCGTCTTGGCCGTTTTGCTTATATTTACTGCAGACCTTCATTTATATATCGCAGATTTTTTTTAATATATAAATTCCTTATACATGGCACAAACAAAACCAAAGTGGGGTTGAATAATAGAAAACATTTAGAAAAAAATTACTTGCTATCCACAATTACATTAACTCGGCACATTGTGCTTTCAAATTAAATTTAGTTTTTTGGGTTATATGAGTCATGAGATATACATACATACGTAACAGCTTCTCTTGAGGCGATATGTTGTTGAGTAGTAAGCGAAATTTTGTGAATTACGTCTTCTTACTTCGTGGAATGGTCCACAAGTGTGCACAATACAAATCAAAACATTTTATTTCGCCAAGCGGGAAAACATACTTGGCTTGTACAATTTAATAAAGAAAATTAATATTTAAATTGAAAATTTTCAATATGCTACAATAAGTTCAATCCACACAAGCTGTGTTTGAAATTGATATTCACCCAGAAATCTGCCAACTGATTTCTGTCAATGACCGTCCCAAACAATATAAATAATCAGTTGTAATTAAATTGCGTCGGCCGATGCATGAGGAGAAGAGGGCTATTTTATGGCATAACTTTAAGATCGATCTAAAAACCAAGGTTGTTTGACGTTCGTAGTATTCCAAGTTAACCTGCTTGTAAAAGAAAGTTGTTCGCACAATTTTACAAAGAAAGACGAACAGACAGATAAATTTCATCAATTACAACTCATGCGTCTACCACTACTCAAAAAACCGAATTAAATCTTCATTTAACCCAACTTAATCAAATACTGCCATTTTATTTAGTTTCTTTTTATTAAAAAGCAACTCCAGCAGAAGGATTACGTATAAATATATGCTTGATGGACACAATATTTTGTGAACCCAAATAATCATCCCACATATACCACATCATATATACACATACATAATAATAATAACATGAAACCCAACTTAATTTACAATTCCCATCCTTTTTTTACTCTTTTTTTCCAAGTTAAATATTTTTTTAAAGGAACTGTTTCACAGAAAGTGGAACAGGAACTAAATTTGATTCAAATCGACAACGGAGAAATCTGAGTGGAAACTCATCACTCTTCTTGGCATCAAAATGAAAATCTTATCAAGAAAGAAAATGAAAGGGATGTTTCCTAAACCAAGCAACATCCTCATATTTATATATAGCGTCAGTGTGTGTGTGTGGTAGTGCCAATGTAAACACGTTTTTTCCTCATAACATGCTCTCATTACTTTTTTGGGGATTTCCTTCCTACTTACTTCTTGGTAGGAAAAAATACCAGTATCCAGTTTTACCCTCATCCATTTTTTGTGTTTGTTGCCAAATCGCAAAAAATACTGTAAAAAAAGTTTTGATTCATGAATCATGAACTCTCCGTTGTTAGTTCGATCTCGAACTCTTTACTTTTTCTTGGCCCTTGTCGTTGCTCATTTGCATTTATAGGAAGTAAAAGAGAAAAATGATATTGTTTTTTCTTTTGCCCACACACACACTTATTTGATAGGGATACGTTGAGATAACCAAGAATATATTTATTTGTAGGGTTTCATCTCAACTTTCAACATCCCAATGTTTGCTGATGATCCGGGTTGTTCCGCTTTGTACTTTTTACTAGGAAAAAAATTAAAAAAGTGTTTAAAAAAGTTCTCTCTTCTGCACCACACATTCTATTACATATGCACACACATACAACATAAATTTCTCATTATGTAAAGTAGATACGTAGAATATATAAATAATCATCATGCATTTTTTCTTTTTTTAGATTGTCCTTGTGAAATTCTAAAAGATGAGATGTGTGGAATCAAGAAGAATGGATATCAGATATTAATGCATCGCTATATACATGTTGACTTGGCATATATGTATACCTATTATTTCGCGACTGACTGCCTCGTTAGATTTTATTACTACACAGATTTCAATATTGGTATTTATGAATACTATCCATTCTACTTAACTGCGTGCCCATGTATGGCTTGATCATCATGTGTGCAGCCGAGAGCCAAAGTATATGGAATCAATGTTAAATCTATTTTGAAAGACTAAACAAGTTACACACACATACAAAGCTAATAATGATAGTTTTACTTTACCACACCAGACGTGGCGCTTGAAACTTTTTGCAACTTGCTATAGTTTTTTAAAGTTTCTGCCAGGATCTTTTATTTCTACATTTTACTTTACTACCACTACCACCGACCATAAAAGCTAATAGGTCTGTTGCTGCTGCTGCTGTGGGTTAGGGTCGGTTGCGGTTAAAACGGTTATTGTAGATGGTCATAGGGATACGTGACAAAATGACATGACGCAAACCCGGATCCTTGTCCCATGTACACTAGTAGAGGTATACATGCTCAGGTAAATTTGAATTTAATATAAATTCAAAACTAATATGCAAAAAACAGTTTTTTCTCTTCTTTATCTTCATTCCAGCCAATTATGGTCAAGTCAAAAGTATTAGCGCCAAGGTCAACCTTTTACACACACACACACACACAGTAAAGTTTTTTTATAAAGTAGTAGCCAGTTAGCATGTATGGAAGAGAAAGTAGGCCAGTCAAAATAAACTTTCTTTTTATCATGATTTCTTCTCCCGGGAAATTTGGTTTAATGGAGTATCAATGATGAACACAGAATGGTCACACCTGACGTCCCCTTCATATTTCATACAACGTTAAATTCTTTTTAACATGCCGCGCTTCATGTATATATTATGTATGTATATTCCACAAGGAATCTTTTCTACCCACCACCGCACCACCACACTGAACACCAAAGAAATAGGACATCAAAAGAAGCAGTCAGTCAGACACACACGTACAACTCATGAGACTACCCTCTTACCCTGTTCAACTTTCTTCCTTTGTAGACATTGCATTTTACTTATACACGGAAAGCCCAACATACCAACATACTATCCGCTCTTCTTCTTCTTCTTCTTAAAAAAGAGACAACTTTTTCACCCTAAAAGTTAAATTGAATTCAACTCAACCTGAAAATTCTTTTGAATAATGTCCTTGTCACTTTTACTTTTCTCCTCTTACCATTATCAACGCTTTTACTGTTGTGTTATTATTATTATTATGTCGTGTAATAAAGGATACATCTTCATATCCTCTCACGTTGAGTCCTGCGCCATTCCCCCACCAGCCTTAACATACATTCTCCTCCATACCATCATTAGAATTCTAATTTGATTACATAAACCATCTTTCCTCCTTACCATACCATTATCATCATCTTCACGTCAAGTCACCATTTTTATTCTTCAAAGATGGTAAAATATGTATACATAGTACTAGCAACATTATTATCATCCTCGCCATTATTAGCACCGGCAAAAAAGTCTATACTTGCTGGAATTCTAAAGCATGACAACACCAAACACCAATACAAGTCATATGCAATGTAGCTCTCTCTGCAAAGCTAATTTTTTTCCCAACATTACACACAACTTTATAACTTGCTTTAAAGTTAAGTAGTAAATTAATTCGATTTTCACGACAGAGGTGACGACAGGTGCTCTTATATATGCCGCCTTGTTGGACAACTGCTATGCCGCCTTGTTGTTCACTTTCTTCCTCATCATGTCGCATCCACTTAACTTTTAACTCGTTTGCCGTTGATGCTGATTTCCTTTTAAACGAAACGCGTATAATCAAAAGGATGTCCGCATCCCATCCTCATCATCATCATGTTCAACCCAAGAAGAAACTAATGCCAAACTACTACTAAACAAAAAACCAAATCTTCTGCACGACACAAATCTCCTCGTCGGTCCGTTCAAAAAATATCCTTTTATGGCGATGATGGTGAAAAAAAATCATTATTATTATTATGTATTACATAGGCATTATTATAAGTTTACCATTTTCATTTCCTTGATACAGGTTTATAAAATAATAATAATAATAAGCTCTGCAGGGAAGAAAATTGAAGACTCAGTATGTACCTTTTTTTCTTTAGAAAACTACGAGTGATTTTCTTTTTACACTCACTCGTTCTTGGTGTAGTTAAAAGCACAACAAACTTGCGTGTATGAGAGAGGAAGAGAAAAACGATGAGATTTCAGCTTAAGTTAGTAAAGTAGTTGTGCCGGATGGGATGAAGATGTGTAGGTAGACCTTTCAGTATAATCTTCTTATTTACTTAAGTTTGAAAAAAGACCTGTGAATTTTTAAAGCCTTTGACTTTGCTGCTTTTTTTTGCTTGAGTTGGAATGGAACCTTTTTTCCAAACAGAACATTATTATTATTACAAGTTGGAAGCATGTATATGTATTTGTGTATATAATAATATGCAGATATAGGCATGGCGGTGGGAGGTATATCTGCATATGAGGGGTTTACATCATTCTAGATTGATAGGGTCATTACAGTGCTGGCGCAATTTGTTTGCACACACTTTTAAGCTTGTAATTTATGCACTGTGCTTGGGCTCTCTCTCTCTCTGTTCCTGTTTGATAATGTGTACGGACGGACCGATCTTGAATGTATTTATTCCCTTGCGCATTATGCGTGTGTGTGCCTTTTAAAAAAGCCATAGTATTTTTCTTACTTTCATCCTTTCTTTTACATTAGGATTTTGTTCTGTTTAACATAAAAACATAATATAATAATTATAACACGTAATATACCGATATATGCATATAGGCACCTAATAATACATACATGTAAGAATCCCACCTAGTTTTAGCAGATTAGATCCACGCATCAGCGGAACAAACAGTGGGAGAGCAAATAGGAGACTTTCACTGTGCCAAAAAAATAGCGGCCAGCTAATTCTACGTTTTCTCCTTTTGTACACGCAGAATAATGCTAATATTATTATCACATCTTCATCATTATCAAACATTTTTAATGTTTGAAGTGTGCTAAACTCTTATGTGTTCATTCAAAAGACTTTTTTTGTACAACTACTTTTTTTTTACAAACGTCGACATCTCATGATATTTATGTATGCATTCGTTTTGTCCATTCTTTTTATTTGACTATAGCGCCTGAGAAAACGATGTTTTTGTAGAGAGAAAAGAAAAGCCCACTGTAATGGTTTATACAAGTGAACATTTTAATGAAGCAATACTCAATAAAAGTAGCAGTTTGCTTTTTGTTTATTTAATCCTCTCTTACACACGCAAGTAGTTACCTTTTTCGGGAAACTTTTTTAAGTAGTCAAAGAAAATGCGTCGAGGAAGTTATTAAAAGATAAGTAGCTTTGTTCATGAAAAACGTCAAAGTGAAAGGAAAGCGATGAATAATAAGCCATATGTATAAAGCTTATGTTTGTCACGGGAAGTCAGTAATTCAAAAAAGGGTAATTAAAAAAGATTTCTTTGGATTTCAAAAACTATGCTACAACATGTCATAAAATAAGAGAAAACTTGTAAGTCAAAACTATGAATAAAATGAAATAGTATTATTGTTTTCGCTACATGATTATGATTACCATGTGTGCTAACTTCTAACAGTACATCATTTATATCATTTCCACTGAAACCACAGCTTTTTAGAACTGGCAAGCTGGGTCATTTTTTTTAAACAATCTATCTTAATCACTCCATTTCCACTTCAGAGAACTTTCTAAAAGGTGGGCAAAGATGTAATACTTATTGTTACCTACGATGATGGAAATGATTTTTTATGGCTATTTTAAATTATTTATGTGTGTTTGGCTTACATTCAACTTTAGCAGCTATTTCTTGTGTGAAAAGAGGAATCAACGGAGTTAGTTTTCATGTTAACTTGAAGGGTCTGGAAAAAACCATGCCATGTTCAATAGCATTTAAAAAATTAGTTCATCCAACACTGCATTGTAAGCAAGTTACATACAAATACAACCTTACAAACGAAAAATCGCTTTGTATAAATCAGTAAATATTTACACGTGTAAATGAACTTTGTTTAAAAAGTAAATTATTAATAATTATAGAGTTATCAACCTACATATGGCTACAAAGTGTTGGCGCATGAGGTTGGGTAAGGTTCGTTTTCGTACATATGTACGTGCGTATTATTAAGACTAAGACGTTGTTAGTTGTTAGTAGTCACCTAATAATTAAAATGAATAGAATACCCAGACTTTAACCAGTTTAAAAAGATCAAAGGCTGGCTTATTATTGTGCCCGGTGCTGTGAGTGATATTTGAATTTGTTCAGTGTTTGTAGCCTTGACGGCCGAAAGTCACATCCCATTCCCATGACGTTTTATTGTGTTTTATGTTGTCCCACATACATATTATCTAATGACCTACCTTTTATGACAATAAAATAAGTTATTACGTCGAATTTCTTCTTTTCTGTGAATTATTATAGAAATGATGGTCAAACGCCCATTATACGTAGGTTGTCCCAAGTGTTTTAGGAAGCTTTTAAATCTGCATATCTTCGTCGTATATTATCGCATTTCCCAGAAACTTCTCATACGATAAGAGTAACCGATTGTGTATCTAGGGTGAATTTTTTATTTCAGTTGGTTGCTGGGTTTTGAAGCACCAGCATAAAAAAAACGTAATTTCGTAGCTTTTTGATTTATTTAAAGCAAACTAAACTTTACTTACTTTTTGGAATGAATAATAGAATTATAGGCACACGAGAGTTTTACTGAGCAATCTTGAAATGTTTTATATTATGCGTTATATGAATGATAATGTGTTAAAAACGGGGAAATTAAAACGGAAAAATCAAAGAAAAATCCGTTTTGCATAAGAATGGCTAATAGTTTTGTTATAGTTGATAAACTAAACGTGCTATTGATAATTTATATGTTCGACAATTAGAAAAATTATGCACTACTAAGCATCACGGTCCGTGATTCACGGGTCGTGGTTGAACATTAAATGCCGCCTAAAAACTGACGTTTCCCATTTTATGAATATTGACACACCTCAGGCACCAGTGGATTATAACAAGTATGGGCTGATAACTGTTTTTATTGTACATCTGACCAACTCGACCTTTAATTTAAATATAATATATATTTTTTTATAAATAAAGTCCAATATTTGTTTTGTAAAATTTCAATAATCTTTCAAGTTTTTCTTTTAAGGATACATATGCATGGCTTTGGTTGGCTAGATAAATTCATGGCCATGGGCATCTCTTTGAAGGTTAAGTGCAGTTCAAGATGATAGAATTAGAGATGAAAGAAAATTCTTATTGAACTTTAAAGGATTACATATATGCATACATACCTATTTGATCTGTACATGTACGACCGCTTTTACCCTGTGTTGCAGCTGTAGGGTAGTGCACTCACATTTTTGTTAGCATTATTTGATTCTTTGCATTGATTTTTTAAATACTTGTCTAACCCCAGAAGATTTTTGAAACATTTCTATCCAGAGACCAGTTAACCTTCAAGAGAGTAGTCAATTTTCTTCGATTCAGATATTTCTACGTACGTAATTCTGAATCGTATCAACAATCTGAAATAAGCTTTCACTTAACTTTCTCCATGCTATTCTCCCTCACCTTGCTCTTGTTTTTACTGCCAAAGTAGTGAAATGAAAAGAAGATGTTGATTGTCTTTCATAATTTGTCTGCCCATCTTTATTAAGATTTAATGCTTGGTCTTTGTTGGTGCACTACAACTTGCAGAAAACACTTTAGCCACGACATTTCGCTCAATAAGAGAAAGCGAATGAATGCTAACTATTTTCCATGATGATAGTTTTGGACATATAAAATATGGCATTTCAAAATTAAACTATTCCAGAATTTTATGTGTACTTTTATTTTTCTGTGTGGTAGTGTAATGTATAATGAATGGGAGATAAAGTATAATTTTGTCTTTTAATTTACTGCTTTCACTAGGAAAACAAATGATTACCTGTTGTGTTTTTGTTTTCAGCTTTCCACTATTAGAAGAATCTTCTAAGAAGATGCAAGCAACATATGAAATAAGATTGAATTTTTTACCGATACAACACTTGACACAAGGACAAAGGACGTTTGTGGCGTCATCTCAACATGTTCTAACCCAGCATGGGTCGGGTCCGTATTGACAACACAATCTGCCTTGGATACACTCAAATGTAAGGTTGGATTATGAGAACGAGGCACCTTTCGTGAATAATAATAATAATTACGAGCATCACAGATTTGCGAGTATTACGATTGCAGCCTTTCTTCATTGTGTATGTATGTATGTATGTATGTATGTATCCTCTGTTCCTTCTCCTATACAATATTGCCGTTCCCTGACCTACCAACTCAGATAATAATTTCTGAAGCGTCAAAATCACTCAAAAATTAATATTTCACAACAAGAGTAAAAAATATTTCTGCACTCTTTCAAATCACACAAAAATTAATATCTCAGAAATAAGAAATACGAGTGATTGCATGAGTGATGATGATGCTCGTATATTACATCTTTTTGCAAGGTTTATTTATTATTATTTGCAAAAAAATGAAATGCACAAAATTGGATGTTGGATGTTGAATCGTATGCTATCCCATTGACCTCCTCATTGGTGAACGACACGGGCCCGGATTATTATTTTTTTTGCAAGAGAGATAAAATGTCAAAATATGTTTTTATCAATAGCATCCCACCACAACAAACTCCTGGATTCTATGCTAGGCCTCTTCTGTCTGCTCATCGTCATTTCATCAGTACAATGCGACAACCAAATTTTATTTACACCTGAAGGTTGCAAGAACGACGAACCTAATCCACCGTGTAATGACAAAATTGAGTATCACACTCATTCTACGCCGTTTTTCGAGGTGTGTCAGAAAAAGATCCAAGCTTACGAAATAAGCTTCAGGCCAGACATTTTCAGTGCGGAAGAAATATGAATTGTCTTTCCGGAACTTGGCAAAAATAAGGAGTTGTGCTTCAAATTAGAGGGAGCGTAAGTAGCACATAAATAGAATATCATAGGATATGACAATATAAAGATTGCTGTGATATATAAAAGACATAAATGACACAAATATTATGCTTTAGTGTCAGACAAGTAATTGTAGGTGGTGCCGTGTTCCTTCTCATAGTCTTAATTCTGAACCTTATTGGGATCGGTGCAATTATATACACATGTTGCATTAAAAGGTGTAAAGCCAAAGCCCCACCTCCCGAATCAGCAACAACTGTTGAAAACGCGCCACCTGTGGCTGCACCAGCAAAAAAAGATGAAGAAATGGGAGCTGGCTAACCACAATATTTGTTCAATAATTCAACAAGTTACTTCTATCAATGATTAAACAATGAGAATGAAGGAGTTTTAGTGTATTTTCAATTTTACTTGAACATTTTACTTGTACTAATACTAAATAATTATATAAGGCGTGTGTCACAAAAGCTACATTATTTGCAATTCATAATAGATATATGTGTTTTTCCTTCAGGGTAATAAAGTAAAAAATAAATTATTTTTATAACTATTGAATTTAAATTTGTTTATCTAACTTATTCATTTTTTATGATTAGACGTTTTTTAAACCCAAATTATATGAATTATTCACCCCCTGTTTTTTTAGCTTAATCAGAATCATAATAATAATAACATATTAACATGTATAAATAATTTTTTATGAATAAGTTTATATCAATATTTATCATTGTGATCGACTGTTGAAGAAAAATATCATTTGAGTTGTTGGGGATTAATAAAACATTTCCATTACTCGTTCACTTTTTCTTTTCCCATATCAGCATCCTTATCAGTAGTCGCCTTGTAGTTGTCATTGGAGGAGTCAGTGGCCTGAGTGGCCGGTGCACCAGGAGAAGGAGCAGTTGATGCACTTTCGCTTTTCGCCTTTAAAATGTCCTGAGCGGGTTCCACTTTGGCTTTAGTCTGCATTTTCTTGAACCCATCGGGTTCTTTCTTTTTGCAAATAAAGCAGCAGCACATGTAGTACGAAAAGTGGCAGCATAGCCAAATGATCACACCGATTGCAATTATTAGGCTTACAGGAAGTCCAACAGCTATAACCCAAAACCTGCATAATAGTATGTAAGCAAAAACAATTATTGTTCATTTTCTACGATATTGGAGGACATGCATGTTTTTTAACTACAGAAAAACCTTTTACAGATTATATTACTACGAATGAGATTTCTCGCCAGTTGCTTACATTGTGGACTGCTTTATATCGAAGCAGTAAACCTTGCGACAATTGTCACTGTCCTTCTTGAATCCATTGAATGCTATACATATATCACCCCAGTCGTGTTTTTCTGGCGTATATGGTGTTCCCAGCCGATCAGAAATTTCAGCCGCGTATATATCGCTTATAAATGAGTCATTGTTTTTGCTAACGCACATCCCCTTTAACGCTAACTCTTTTTTCTCGGCCAGTGATAAATCCCGTGCTAACTTATCTGCGGTGACAACATACGGAAGTAAGGACATTCCAAGAATGACCAAAATAGCGATGAGTATGATCAATCTTCTCAATCTGCAGGATCGCGAATCAGACTTGATTTGAGTCATGATGACGGTTGATTTTCAGTGATTTATTCTGTTAGCCTAAAACACAGGCACTCTCTCTCTCTCCTAAAACCAAAATCGATTTGTTTAGGAGCGTCATGAAGATAATGTAATGTAGGGAAAAAAGAGAAGAATCCGGAGAATCAATCATCATCATCATCATCAAGGACAGTTTCCATGTAATAATATGACATACATAATATGACCCCTTCAAGATCGCATATATATGATAAAATGAAAGTACCATGAATGAAGCTACCAGTATGAAATGACATTGACCTGAGTGAGTTGTTATATTACAATGCGTATTTACTTCTTACAATACATCTAACAAATTTTAATTCCACTGTAGTAAATTACCTTTTACATTATAAAACAGAACGACTGAATAAAAAATTGTAAAGTTAGTTAAATATAGCGCTTTTACAAATTACATTCACTATTCACTTTATATTAAATATCCCCTTCTTGCTCCGAATCTGTTTCCATCACTGGTGGCAAACGACATGTCTTGCCGGGAATCTGATTAATTATTTTACAAGGGTTAAAGCTATCTCGTAATCCACAGCACTCTTCCATGTATTCACATTGCCAGGGTGATCCACAGTCACAATCTTCCCCTTCCTCTAATATCCCATTCCCACAAAATGCCCTTTCACTTGGCTCCAAGCAGCTTGACCGACTGGAACTTAAAAATACAGCGATTTTAACTCTAGCACAGTATGACATTCTCATCGCATTTGGGCGCATTCCAATGTTGATTTGATGAGCAGGGTGCATAATAAATTGGTTGTTGAAAGTGTCTATATTTTTATCGTGACAGTCTGTGTCGCCCATGTCATCATTGAGAGATCCAATGAGATGACCTATTGCGTGGGTGGTAAATCGGTATACGTCATACTTTGCCACCTTGACTGCCATCATACGGCCGCTTGAAGAAATACATAATTTCATTAATTTTTTCCTAACAGAATACAAAGTCTTAAAAAGAATACAAAGCTATTGAAGTTCTACCTGATCAAAGCAAAATTTTTGTTTTTGACGCACATTGCCCCTTTGGAAAAACAACGGAATAAATTTACCTTTGCGTGACATTAATTAATAGAATTTGATTTAAAAATGGAAATAATAATAATTAATGGTCATAATAAAGCACATACTTCGATATGACAATGATCCAAACGGTGCCATATTTTTATAAACATAAGCCAAAATGGCGCAACACTTCTCAGTGAATTTGGCAGACAACACCTTTCTAATCAGCGGCACAAGTTTCTTTGCATCATCCGCCCAGTCTGCATCAGCAATTTGATCAATTTCTGGTATGTCAGAGACAATCAACTTACGCACCCTGAATCCAATATTTTCCGGTCTATAATCGACATTAAAATCCATTGGACGGAAGATCCAATTGATGTAACGCACTATATCAATGATTTCGGCTGCTCCGAAGTGATTTCCAAGCTGAAAGCCAAAGTTACGGGCAAACTCAGGTTGTACCCAAATACATAAATTGCACAAAAGGGATCCCCCTCTGTATAAGTCAAAAACATCTACGTCTGCCGCCCCCTTGTTTCCTTTTGGAAACATAACTTCTTCAATCATATCGTCATTATCATTCACAACAATTTCGTCCATTAACCTTGGTTTTCGCACAGCACGCACATGTTCGTCCTCAAATGCTATCTCATCAACATCTCGTTTAATTCTCCGAGGTTCGGGTCGTTCAAATAAATCTTCTCCAAATTTAACTTCCATGTTGGGTTCCACTGTTGTAGCAGAAATATCATTCTCATCTATATCTGCATAATAAATAACACCCCTCCTCCTCCTTCTCCTCCTGCCGGCGGGCACAGTGGGCACAGTTGGCATAGTGGGCACAGAGGGTACAGTGGGCACAGAGGACACAGTTGGCATAGTGGGCACAGAGGGCACAGTTGGCATAGTGGGCACAGTTGGCATAGTGGGCACAGTGGGTACAGTGGGCACAGTGGGTACAGTGGGCACAGTGGGTACAGTGGGCACAAAGGGCACAGTGGGTACAGTGGGTACAGTGGGCACAAAGGGCACAGTGGGTACAAAGGGCACAGTGGGCACAAAGGGCACAGTGGGTACAAAGGGCACAGTGGGCACAGTGGGTACAAAGGGCACAGTGGGCACAAAGGGCACAGTGGGCACAAAGGGCACAGTGGGCACAAAGGGCACAAAGGGCACAGTGGGTACAGTGGGCACAAAGGGTACAGTGGGCACAGTGGGCACAGTGGGTACAGTGGGCACAGAGGGCACAAAGGGCACAGTGGGCACAGTGGGTACAGAGGGCATAGTGGGCACAGAGGGCGCAGTGGAAAGATAATGAAGTGTTGTATTTGGGGGTGGGGGCTCGGGTAACGTTATTGATGACTTTACCGTTGTAAACTTTACTCGTTTTTCCACAAATGTTGTTATAAGTTGGGTATCTTTATAGGGCGGCTTAGTTACTTTTGGAGGCATTGTACTGCGGTGTATAATTATTTTATCAGATTTTGGTGGCAATTTGGTAGAATGAATGATTCGAAGGGGTTCATGGGTAGCACGAGTTGAGGAATAAATAACACTTTGTGTGACAACTGATTTTGCATCTGGTTGTGGAAGTGTTGTGGAGTAAATGATGCCCTTTTTTAAGGTAGCAGCAGCATGTGTTGAGTATATGAATTCTGGAGTTGTTGGAACTGGTTTTATGACACTTGGTTGCGTGGTTGAATACGCAATTAATTGTTTCTTTATAGGTTTCTTTGGAGGTTTCTTGGTGGAAAATGCAAATATCAATACCTTTCTGCGAGGTACCTTTGTGGAAAGAAGAAAAGGAGGGGTCGTAGTTGGTTCGGTCGTTGTGAGTAGTGGAGGAGTGGGTTTGGGTTTTCTAGTTGTTCGTACTTTATCCGGAAGGGTGGTGGAATGTATCACTCCGGGTTTCTTAGGTTCTGTCGTAGCTGGTGTAGTTGGTTCGGTCGTTGTGGGTGGTGG
>JAHZNC010003872.1:0-11006 GCA_027744095.1 Zhuqinia jingwanae | reverse complement strand
TGCACCACCAACGAACCCAATGCGTACGACGATAATTCTCATCAAAATTCAGATGCAAACTCACTTGTCAAACAAAACGGAGATTTGTCTACAAAACTGTCAACAGATCTGGAGCAGACAGAGTTATCTACATTTTCACCAACTGGTGGGGATGTTGTTGATATTGATAACACGAAAATTTGCTTGGAAAGCAACATGTGCTTACTAGAATCGTCTCCGGAATCATCGATATCGTCAAACCCCAACAAACAACCAGACTCTCGTCTAAGCCCTTTTCCAGATATGACAGACTACGCAAGCAATCTTGCTATTACCCCAGCAGATAAAAATACTCTCAAAGATATTGTTGAAGCTACTTCTTCGTATGAAAATTTATGAGACTGAAGACTCCCTTGTAATTAAGACTACACAACCAACACTGACCCCTTCAACCTTGTCGAATTATGTTATAACGAACTTTGTTGTACACGAATATATGTAACCATTATTCAATAAGTTTACTGTGTTTATTTCTATTTAATAGCTAATTTAATAAATTATGTTACACAATACATATTGCCAAAATGTGAATTCATAATCTAAAACACACTCTTATATTGTATACCAAAGGAATCTAGTTGATGTTACATAAACTGTTGTTTTATTTGAATTTAGAATTAAAAAATATGCAAAAATAATTGTGCGTAAATTATGTACATATACATACATACATTAAGTCTGAATTTTAAATTTAAATCAACTATTTGCCCAATTTTAACAATGTGTTTATATTTTGCTGTGTTTTGGTTTACACAGAACATTAATTAAATTAGCCAGCATATTATTGTTGTCAATTTTCAATCGCGGTGTATCATATAAATTAGAAAGCAATGATTTACGCAGGGACCACTAAATGTACGTACAATCTGTGATCAATACTTTAATCTGTGCTTTTTTTATGACGTCATTCCACGTGGTGGTGCAATAAAAGGATTAGATAATATTGTAATATATCAAACTGTTTAAACATTCAAATGCCCACCAGCACACAATTTTATGCTACGCACGATAGTATTCAAATTTATATGACTATAAAGTCAAGTTCACAAAAACCATTTGAGATGCAACAGAAAAACCACTTTCAAAAGGCCTTCAAATTAATTATACCTTTTAAATCTAAAAATACGTTTCTTAAAATGATATGCGAATAACAACCCTACAAATTACTTAAACTAAAAAATAAGTCATAAGTCAGCATGAAAAGTTATTACTTTCGAGAACATAAAATTTCGTTTGACTTTTCTTTACACTAAAACATTTTTCAATATTTTTCAACATTATGAAAAATGAAATGCTGGTAGTTAGTCAGACTCTGGAGTCAGAAAAATGGGACGATTATTTTAAACTCTGAATCTACATAAAAATAAGTAAAACTTTTATCTGTAGCTGAGTTGTGCAAGCGTTACGAGACATACACATAAAGTCGTGGACATTATGATTTGAAAACTTATCTATGGTGTTTAACATATTTTAGCAGGCTACATTGATATGACCAATGTCAATACATGGAGTATGCACACACCCTATCGAAATGACATAATCACAATCACATCTGCATCTCTGTCGAGTGTCTGGAAACCCAAAAAAATATCATAAGATGGGAGCATTGCAACTTCTCATGTTCATGACCTTGGTTTGATTTGTAAAATTCCAGTGTTTAGCTTTGTAAGGGTCGATTAACCCAAAAAAAATGAGCTAATTTATAAAGTCGCATTATAAGCACATTATATATTATTACAAATATACGCATAATATGTAGCACAAAGCAATCTTTATCTCTTGGTGGTATGCATAAATGTCACCACGAATTATGGGCTTCTATTAACATTCAATGGATAAACTTCCCTTTCCCCCTTTTTCCAACGACGACGACGATGGGATGGCGACGCAACGGAAGGAATACGTAAATATACCATATTCACTAACACCCCACATCAACCCAACTGTAATAGTCATTATTACCCCATAATTGGGCCGTGGTACAACATGGAGCTTCTCATCAAGAATTTTTTTTTCAATCCATTTACTAAATCTCTTTTTTTCATGTTTGTACCTAGTGCGTAGATAGTACGTGTTACAATAATGTAATGGATGCTTTTAAAGTGCTATGAATGCAATTGCATGTCTGTAAACCTGTATTGTGTGTTTGTTTCATATTGCATCTTACTCACATGATATACACATATCATCGTCAGTTTGAAAAAAAACCAATGAAATAATAAATCTTTGAGCTTTTTTGTCCGAATAAAAAGAATCATCATGAGAGAGAGTCAATGATGACTCCTTTTTCCACAGTTCATGTTCATGGACATGGAACAATGAGTGATATTATTATGAGTTCTAAATTAAATCTAACGAAAAAGTAAAAGAGTAGGATATTTCCAGTAAATTTACTAATAATCATTCCATTCCAACACACCATTTTTTTACGAATATACTCAGGGATGATGTGACAACGATGCTATTACGGCAACGGCTTCTATAAATATTTACAATGTTGTTGCACCATTTGGATTGAATTTTTTTAAATCTTTAAAGCTCCAACTGTGTATACCAACAACAGTTCTAATACAAACAGTCGCGGCATTGCAGACAGCACACCCACTTTAAATCCTATAATTTGTGCTATTGCCACACACGTATAAAAAATTCTAATCGAAGGCCAAATGCCAATCCATAATATATATTATGTATGTCAGTCGGTATTTTTAATCTCAGCTTATAAAATCCAACAAACATAAACATTCATGAAGGACAATGATTTTTTTTAAACTTTTAAACAGTGACAACGAAGACTGGAAGTGGTAACGGAATTCGCTATATATTTGTGCCTACGCATAAAACGCTAGGTTCATAATGCTAAACTTATTCAAAGATTATTCAAATGCNTAAAACGCTAGGTTCATAATGCTAAACTTATTCAAAGATTATTCAAATGTATATTATACATACAATTGGGATCCATAGCTACATTATGACTGACTGACTATATGTGTTCATATAACTTTGTAATGCTGGCTTATAAAAACTAAAAACGCATTTTTTTAAATCTCTCAATATATTCAGTTTGTAAATAAAACATAGTTTGCATTGATAGACATGTTGCCATTTTATGCATAATATCTCCTCCCAACCAAGACATGGAAGTATATCTGTATCATTGGATCTATATACAGATCACTATATAGCGATCCAATGATACAGATATTTGTATACCTTTATGCCCGGCTCCCAACTACACACACACACACGAACGATATTCAAAATTTGGAAGTACATTTTGGTTTTAGTATAAATATATATTCTCTTTGTCTCTTTAAAGACGAACAGAAAGCTCAGTCGCCTTGATAATAGTAATGTGGCGTGGTGCATTAAATTCTCGTGTCTGTTTTAATTCAAAATAGTGAGCAAAGTTGTTATTATACGTTTTTCTTTTCATTTTACATAACCACGGAGAATAGTAGTTTCTCTTATCAAAATACAATCCCACCTAGAAATATAAAGTGGCATCGTTTTCGTCTAGTTGGATGATCGTTATATTATTATAGCACGTTGCGTTGCTGTGCTGCTGCATTTTTTTTGTCTATTTGCCACTTTGCCAGTAGTAGTAGCAAATCTTTATAATTTGTACACAGTGTGCACATGCCATAATAGTGAAAACGTGAAAGTGCGTTGCCATTGCTTTTAGCTTGACATTATGTGTTGTGTGTGAGTGAGTGAGAGAGTGAGTGAACTTAAACTGAATCATTCCCTTCCTCACTTGTGTGTACCGCTATATTCCAACAACATTACATTACAAGACAAACAACCGTACGTACCGTGAGTGTACCGTATCGTATCCCATTTTATCCTGAATTCCATCCGACTCGACGGGGACTGGAGTGGTTGTATATATGGTATACTTATATTACTAGTTGTGCATGGAAAATAATATCCGCTTTTCCTTCTTACATGAAGCAAATTTGTTCCTCTTCTTCTCTCCATTTCCATCAACGCACGCATAATAAAAGTAAGTACACTCTCCTGCTATTTTGTTGTTGTAGTGTATCTTGTCATGACATGCACGCACACACACATAACGTATTTTTTTTATGTTCCTTTTTTTACAATACATCCAGTTTCAATACAATAATTATGCTCAACACATAGGAACCGGAGTTCAGTCCCTGTCATTCATTCATACATGTATTATTATATTGGCTCGTTTTTCGTGCGCTTATAAATAGTTTTTCATGTGAATGTGTGGGTTTTGTTAAAGTATTAAAAAACGGGGAAGCCTTTTTTTCAATGTGTGTGTGTTTTTTTGTAATGATAAGTCGGTCTGTCATTCCCCATCTCACACAACATTCAACTCAGCTCAGTCCGTCGTCGTCGTGAGTACTCCCCTAGTTTGAAGGCATGCATGTAAAGACTCAAGTTATATAGAAAACATACAGCATTGTCCTTAAACAGCTTATAAAATAACGATAAAAGAGTTACAACATATTATTAACTAAACATTTCAATATCATATTATTATTATTACACACAACGCTACTACATGTGTGAGGACTAAATACGCATCGTGGTAAGTCTTAAATTCGAGATAATTTGTTTTTTTTATCAATTATTTCGACTGATAAGAAGAGGCCTAACCATAAGCAAACGTTTAAAAAAAGTGAATTGGAAATAGAAGCATGGAATAATAGGGTGTAAGTAGATACATTACTTCCACTAATATAAAATATTGTCTAGTCAATCATGCATGCGTCACGTTGTTGCATCTAATTTACCTTGGCATGCATTGTGCATGTTCTTTTTGTCCCATTGTGTTTTTAATGTTCTTTAAGTTAGGTGGTGTAAATTAGTTTCCCAAAAATTTGTAGATTGCAACACACGACCTATCAAACCAAAAATAAATTACAAACCGCGGTCGGCTGCAGCCTTCGTATTCTAGCCGATTTTTAAAAAAATCCAGAACAGAAAGATACAAACCGCTGTCTAACTTTGATAAAAAGCAGTTAAAATATACTAGTCGTTAAAAATTTAAACTGTTTTAGCCAAACTGCATAATAACTCAGGTTTTTTTGGAAAAGTTATTTATATTACTTAGTTGTGGTATATAAACAAACAAATGTTAAGTGAAGTAGACCAGCATAATATCAGTAGCAAAAGAACAGACACATTTTCAACTGGGAGGCAGAAGATTATATATATGTAGTCCAGTCCGGGGAAGATGATAATATCCTCTGAAAAGCCGAGGATATCATCGTCTTTGCATTTGTCTTTGTAAACAAAATTTAAAATTTTGCTGTGATGATATTTTCATGTGTAAAATCAAAATCTAGGAAGATATACTATGCATGAATTTTTCTGAATAAAATGTGTTGTCCTGCGCTGCATCACTTATATTTATAGGTACAACTGGGATATCTGTTCATTGATATTGTTAGTGAAAGTTTCGTCGTCAAAGTATGCATTTAGGTGTAATGACAAGAATAAGTTGCAAAATGTGGCAACCGCTCACCTATCCATCCATTGTTGATGTATCAATCATGACTAACAATCAAAATGTTAATGGTAGTAGTATGTACTTATGTTGTCTGGTGTATTGGTAAATGAAGCGGAGGTTGCAGATCTTTGGGTTCAAAGGCCGCCGATTTCGTCCGCTTGAGAGGGGATATAATGCTCTTTCCCCAACTGCCAGTATATATACCTATATATAAATCCATGATACGTACTTGAGTTGAGCTGTAACAGTTCAGTACTAAATTCACGTTCCCTTGCATTGGACATTTTAGTTGGCTGGTGGACTCCGCTGTGTGCGTGCGTGAGCTAAACAGAAAAGGATTTGAAGAAGGACTATTCGGTTTAGTTGGTTCCTAGTTCCTAGTACTACACGCGTGCAAAAGGAAAGAGAAAGTTGGGTTGGAAAAAGGAACCAAGTAGTAAGTAGTACTTTGTTTCAAGTGAACGCGGAGGATTGAAAATGACATCAAAACTGTCAATTGGTCTGTTGGCCTCTGGTGTGTTGCTTGCTGCTGGCGCTCTCATTTTTGGATGGTTCGCCTTCCCTGCAATTATCCAAGGCAAGATTTCACAGGTAAGTTTTTTTCTTTCCCTTAATGAGCTGCATTAATTATTAATTTGTTGAATTAGTAGAATTGACTCATTATATTTGACGTATGGACAAACGAAAAATGAAGTCGCCTTAAAACATTGTTATTCGTTAAAATATAAATGAACTAAGTAGGTATTAGATTAGCGACTGCAATTTTCAAACCAATTCATTTCACTTTCTGAAACCGACTGTCATTCTTAATTGTGCGCTTTTAACAGCGCGTTTGACTATTAAGGACGTTAAATAAATAAAAATGTTTTTCATCAATCATTGTACAGTTTACACAAACTTTAGTTTAGGGCATTAAATAGAAATTTGGAATCTTCACACAACATGGTTGAGGAATGCATGCATGTATGGTAGTTGAAATTGACGTGAAATTGGGCAAAACTAAATCTAATTTTTATTCATATGTATTTACTATGTACAAAATTTCTCGTTCATTGTTCAACGTGACCATATAATTATTAGATTGTGTGATTCCCTGCCTAGGTTTGAATATTTGATTCTTGATATAATGTATTTAAGTTTTATTGTTTATTTTTTAAATGCATGTAGTAGTGCATATGTAGTTGCAATAGTTGTAAGATGCAATTTGACCTTCTTTGGGTGTTTTGTTGTATTATATATGGCTGTATAGATAGACATTGTATATAATTTCCTTACATACAAATCATGAAAGATTAATTGTAAATGAAAATACAGCATCAACTGTATTATGAAATGAAATATGCAAAGGTCAAGCCAGATTTTAATCTTATCGCATTGAAGTGAGGACATAAAACTTTTTAATTTGAAGAGCAATCTATACACCTACCTATATAGGTAGTAGAACTTTGTTTCAAAACAAAAATTGTGGGGTTTATGTCTGCTTGCATGGCTGCTACACATTGAAAGTGGTTGGATATTCGGGATGATGGATATGATAATGATGATAACTTGCCTGACACAGTGCACTATATTATATAAATACCGAATTAGAGTTTGACTTGTACTTTTGATAGAAAGGTGGCATATATGAGTGGTTTCATGATGGACATTTACATTAAATTTAATGTCCGTTAGGGATGTTTTTCCAAGTATAATATTTATACTGATTTATTAATTTACCATCAGTCTGACCACAAAGTTCTGATAAATATATATTGTGCATATTCAACATGGCAGTATATAGGTATGCACGTGTATCCGATCATTTCCATGTTTTGAACCTTTCTTGCACATTGGACCAGGAATTTGGATTTTTGTTCTATTAGTAAGCGTACTCTGCACTCTTTATCATTAAACAAAACGTACATGTAGATGTAAACATCATTTAATTTGCACAAGTTACATGAAAATAGGAAAAGAAAAGGGTGAACTTTTGTTGTGCAGTTTGTTATTTACTGATGACTAAATGGAACAAACGGTTACTTGACTTTTCTTCATTGTCCTCTTTTTTTAACCAAGATTGTAGTGTACCTACCTAATTCACCTAATTCACTTCGGTCACAGGATGCAGTCAGGCCTTGTAAAACCTTATTATGGAAATGTTTAACTGAAGGCGTAAAATTTCACCCATCATATTATTTTTGGAGACACTGGCTACTTTATTCTTTAAGACAAACTGAGTAGGCATATCTTAATTTTTTTTACGTTATCAGCAAATCCTTTCTTGGTAGAAAAATTCTTCTTATTAATATAGTTGGTAGTGTTCAGGCTCAAGTACATGATGTAGATGCATGATCAAATCAAATTTTATGCAAACGCATCACAATATGATCCCTTGTCTAAATTAAATGGTGAGTTAAAACGTTTCAAGAACTATTTTTAGAGTGTAATATGCTGATGGAATCACACTTTCATCTTTATAGCATTAAATGTGTCATCATAACTATGCATGGTCGTTTGATAATATTTTTATTAATTCTCATTTTTTTAAACTTACTTTCTGTATGATGTGGATGTGTTGAATTCCTGAGAAAATCAAATAGCAACATGTACCAAATTTTTTTTATCATCGTAAAAAAATCATCCAATCTCCCCTTATTATCCGGCATCTGCGAATGAGTGCTTGTCCTGGAATAGTAGCTAGTCCTTAAGTCACAATGTCTTTTTAAAGAAGGAATAAAAAAAGAATTTAGCAGCAAACGTTTTCTCAATTTTACTCCTGTTAGTTTTCTATATTATATAAACTATTGGTTATGGTAATTTACATAAAATTAAATGCCTTATCATCATAACTTTCCATGCATGATCACTTGATGACTCAACTCACGATATTATTAATATTTTTTTCTCATGACAATATTTTATGTCATAGATTTACCGTATGCACACTTCCTGAAAACATCAAATATTATCAATCATGCACGAACATTAACAAATTTGTTGAACCAAAACCTATCTCAACATGATCTCTGGACATCTTCGTATTAGTCACTTCAAAAGAAGAAACAAAAACAAACTTTTATTATCTTTATTCCTTCCTTTCTGCTAATTTTAAAATTTAATGAAGTAAATTCGTTGTACTCCAACTCAAGCAGTTGCACCCACTCACCATACGCATATATATGCCATGGGTATCACAAACGTCTGCAAGTTTTTTCATATTACCAATAGATAAAACTTACAAAAGCTTGTCTTAATTTTTGACACTTGAGTTTTAACAAATCATCATTACTAAGCAAATTTAATGCATTAAAGCAAAGCATAGTTATCTAGGTTTCTACGCCCATTTATGTACAAATGAACACGATTATTAGTCATATCTCGTATTATGGATGTTTTCATCACCATCATGAACATCACACCATACCATTGTGGAAGCGGCCGGTTTTTTTTGCTGAAACAGCAAACAGCTAAGGTCTGTGCCCTTCTACTTGAAATGAGAAAATAGGAAGTACATACGTAATGATAGTTATTGCGGGAGGTAAAAGAGAGGTACGGTATTATGGAATGGATGTAATAACGAGCAGGGTTTTACGCGTGTAATGCATACTGCACGAGCATCCTACACACTACACACACCTCCAAATCCCTTGGCTTGGATTGGTCCGAAAGATCACGCGATCGCGTAGCTTGTAAAATGTATTGTAAAATCGATTCTCGTGTTGTTAGATGTGGAACTATGTTATAAAAACAGTAAAAAAAAGTATTGAACTTAAATACAGCTACTTACTACTACTATTACACAAAAAGATTGTATTGAGTGCACTCAGCTCCTCATCATAAATGCTAAAAAGTTTCATTATAAAAATCCTCTTTTTCTAAATATGATTTCCAAAAAAAGCGGTTTTTAAAAGAAATTTTATGAAACTATGAAACCAAAGTCAAACTTGTACTAATACTTCATGCTGTTGGCATTTATTTTCTTAGGGCCTGACGCTAATGAACAAGTGAAGATCAGCAGCTTTTAAAGTTAATCAATACAGTAAAATTCAAATTGTAATTCTTCCTTGGATTTTCTTTTAACTGCTCTATTAGAAAAATTGTGGTTAAGAGATAAAGAATGAAAGAAAATATTGTGTGTTCTGTTCTAAGCTCACCTTTACGATTGTATAAAAAGCACATAATTTTTTGGTTTACTTTTGATGGATTTTTTTAAAGAGCAATTTATATCGTAAAAGTATTCACAAAGCGAGAATGTTTCACACGTGTCTTTTTCTTTAATTCTGCAATGCCATACAGACATTTTGGAATTGTGGCTATTCAGTGTTCATACCTACATATATTCAAGCTAGAAAATACAAAATAAGTAACATTACTTCAGTAGATAGCGCGTTAGAATGAATGAATGAAAGAATAATGTACGGTGTACAAATATTTGAAATTAATAACATTATGGATAATGTATACCTATGACGTTTGCCTATTAACAAAATAGTTGAGTTGCATATGGCATGATTATTTTCGTAGAGCACAAGATAGAAGTATTCGGATATAGATTTGGCTTTTATGATGGTTGGAACATCCTCTACTACTATAATAATATTTGTACAATGAGCTTCTCTCTAATCTCTATTGGATGAATATCTGTCACGTCTGTTTTTTGTCAGTCACTAAAAGGTATAGTCATGTGACAGGCTTATATATAATGAATTTCCATTTTTTATGTACAATGAATATTGTATAGTTACATACAAAACACACGTAGTATTTCTCAGTACAATAGTTCATTTTTTATTAATTTGGTTTGTATGCATCAAGATGATAAATATTATATGCACTTGTGGTTATGGGAAGTTTGCTAAAGGTAAATAATTCAATTTGTATTGTAGAGCATATTTCTCGCAAATGTGTATTTTAAATTGTGTACTACAAGACATGCCGTCAGGTGGAATGGGCCATATATGAGAATAATTGACTTGGAACGGAAACTAGAAATCGACGAGCAAAATGCTTCACGTGTAAATAATAATAATAATAATGGCATGTTATGTGTTGGTGATAATGAGCAAACAATTTAGCTGTTTTCGTAGAAATGTTGCAGATTTGTAACATGCCAATTTGTCAATTTTATTTGTAACTCTGTCTGAGTGCACAGCATACTTCAATACTCCAATTCAAAAAAATGTTTATACAACACCAAGGTTTTAACCCAATTACATACATGTACGTATACCAACACCAACTCACTTCAAATAGTATGGAGAGTCAAGAGCACCCTAAAGAGATAATGCCCGCTTCTAAACTTGTCAACCTATAAAAGTAGTGCCGATCCATGTGGCCATGTGAGGAATTGAATTAATAATGTTTTATTTTATTAATGCATGAGTACCCGTGCACTATGGGTGCCCCTGTTTTTGCACCAGACAACCTGAATGAAGTTGCTATCGGAGATCAACTACATACAGGTATTTAGCGATGATGCCTGGGACAGGCATCA
>JAHZNC010003871.1:0-15087 GCA_027744095.1 Zhuqinia jingwanae | reverse complement strand
TGAGATGATGTGATTGAGTGTGGTATGTTTAAAAGCTAGAGATTTTTTTTAACAAGAGTACACCTGTTTACCTGTCACCTGTGTGTGCTGTTGCTGTATTGTTTACAAAAACTGTTGTCGTCGCTGCAGGTGTGTTGTTTTTGTGGTGGCGATGATGATGAACAATGGGTAGCAAAAAATATATAAATTTACATCCGTCCTGAACAAGTGCTTCTTGTAATAATCACACGAATTTAATTTTTAACACAAGGCCTAAAACTGCTGATTTAACTATAGGGAATTAAAGTGAAACGTAACGAGAGTGCTTATATTTAAAACATGGTTGTAACGACATGTCGTAGTGGTTACTCTGCTGCTGCGACGAGTGATTATCCAGTTAGTGAACTTACGAGTAATGGTGGGGGGAATGGTAGTTTGTGTTCAGCTGGAGGGGAAGGGAACTGTGCAGACATGTTGTTGTGTGAGGAGAGAGGGGCTAGTGGGGAGAGTTGTGGGAAGGAGGAGAGCAGTAGAGGGGAACAAATGCTCGAGGAGGACCCCAACGGGAATACAGAGTTGAAGAGCAGCAATAATAATAATAATAATAGTAGTAGTAGTGATAATAGGATACGGTGGGGCCCACAACATTCGGGTGCTCAGAGGTTAAAGTCGCTGTATAGTAAAGGTGAGGTTCGACATGATACACCTTGCATGCAAATTAGTTCTTTTCAATGAATTGTGAATAATTACGGGGGGCATTTTTTATCGCATTCCAGGGAAGAGGATCCAAGAAATAGTCTCGATACTCTTATGCACCGCTTTATTTTTCCTAAACGGTGCGGTGCTGATTGAAAAAGCTGAAGTTGGGCATCTACCCACCATTCTGTTTGCTGCCTTTTTTGGAATCCTTGCTGCTGATTTTCTTTCTGGGTAACGGAGTATTTTAATTGCTTCATTTATAATTCGTTAAACACATGTGTCATGTGATGCGTGTCATGCCGCATTCGAATGTTACGAGATCTTTATAACACGACAACCCGAGTCGAGAGTTTTTTTTTTGTTGGTAATAATTCAGGTTTACTTGGACTTTGATTGTTCCAGAGTTTAATCAATAATGTTAGGAACGGAATGCTGTTTTGCATGTTTTTGTTACAAGTGCTTTGTCGTGATAAAGAAATTGCCAAATTCTAACTGCATTTTATGTGATTGAAGGACATGTGTATAATTGACGGGATTGTAATTCTTTTTTCTGGTTTTACTTGAATGAGTATATCGATGAACGTATTGGTGAATGATTTTGAACGTTGGGTCTGGTGTTTAATGTCTAGCAGATAGGCTATGAGGAAAAAGTTGGGGAATATATGTAGTTTCTCTAACGAAAATTGTATAGTAACAGCGAGTTCTTTTTATAGCAAGGTCATACACCGTTTTATTTTGAGTGGAATGTAAGCGATGTTTTGCATGATGAATTTATGCTGTTTCTTTCGGATTTTTATTCTATGGGAATGTAGGTTGGAGATTTTTTTTTGGGTGAAACTGGAAAATGTGTCTGCTTTTTGTTTGTTGGGAAATTAGTAGTTTTCAGAGAGAGAGAAAGAGAAACGGTAGTTTGTGTTAAAAACGAGTTGAAGGTTTTTACTTTTTATACAAGCCTTTTAAAATTAATAAATAAGCTGGCTTGTTTTAATATTCAGGTGTGCTGTAATTAGGTCAGGTTTTGCACGAGATGGTCTGGTGGGCTTTTCTTGCATTTGTATATATTTTTTTTGGTTCATTATGCGAAAAGTTTTGGGAGAGAGTGTTGGAGAACGTGCAAATGGGTTTTTATCGGGATGTTTGTGTGTCTGTATGTCTTTTGAATATTTGTGTTTAGTTTGTCCTTGTTGTGCCTACTCTTTCCTTTATCTTACGATTCCATGACAACAGTAAAAGCTCAATTATCGAAATCTAAATGCTACTAAGCACATGTGCTGTTGTATGTTTTGTATAAAAACCCGGAAGGGACGTCATGTATATATTTTCGTTACTAACCAGGGTGAAAATTTTGTGTAGCATATTAAGTAAAGTAAAAATTACTGTTATCAGTAATAATATTTTTTCAGAATTTTATTAGTAAGGCTGTGTTGTGTGTACAAAATATTGACACAGACAAGTGTTATAATTATCAGTGTGTCATCATAAACGGTAATAAATGTTGACATTGGCCTTCCACTGCTACGTTACCACACCCGTTTCGTTCATTCGTTTCTCGGAAGAGCCAGACATTTCTGGATTATTGTAAACAGGTCCATATAGATATCAAATATGTAAATGTCACATTACTTCTGTTTGCAGAGAACGTGATAAAGCATATAAAAGAGTAACGTACACAAAAGAGCTAATTCGTTAAACAAGTCTTTGTGAGCTTTGCTGAATTGAATGGATGATGGACATGAAAGGGAACGAATATATACCTATATTGTGCACACTTTTTGCAATGAAAACTGGTTGCCAAAGTAACATGAGCTCGTATAAATGTATATTTAAAAAGTGATATGATATGTTATACGCATTTAAAAGCACTCGTGAACACACACTTGTGTTATTAACTTTTGCCTTTAAATTGATAAATAGGTAGCAATAATAACAAAAGATGCGTTTTAAATCAATGACAATTTCATAGGTTTCTGCACAAATTTGTGGATACTTGTGATGCATATGCCGATTTAATTAAATTTAATTGTATTATTAAATCTCGTAAAATGTGGGTGGAGCATAGGTTGCAGAACGTATATATATCGAAGATTAATAAAAACAGTAATTACAGTTGTGTACGCAGAACTGCATTGATCATTCTAAAGTTTCTCGTCGAAATTGTTAGCTGCAAAACGGGTGCATATTAAATGGTTTTGTTTAAACCAGTTAAAAACAGTGTTCTGTTGCTGCTGCTTAATATGTAACCTAGATTGGGTTATGGATATTTTCTTGGAACAGCTTCGTGTGTGCTGGTCATCATGATATGAGAATACTATGAGTCATGTTATTATTATCAAGCCATATAGAGAACTATGCTTTTATGCTTTTTGCATGTTTGAGCAGCATCGTATATGGTTAGTGTAATTTTAAATTAGTCATTAATAATTAATTTTATTTAACGTTATTAAAATTCAAATCCTCAATAGCATCAGCTAAGCTTAAGAAAATTAGTTTTTAACAAAACGTTAGAGGTTTGAAATATTTTCTTCCTTCTTCTCCCGCATTTTTCCCCACAACGTCATACACGTGTGTACGTACAAAAATCCAATGACGTCTTTAATTTATCCAAAAGAAAGCATTTGTATGTTAATGTTGCAACATATTTCCCTTTAGAATGTGTTGTAACGGTCACGCTTTTCTCCAGATATTGCACACATGCAACAAGCTCAATATAAAAGCTGCTACATAATCGTTGCTGCGAACTTTCACTTTTTTCTCCCTTCATGTTTTTTCTTCTGGAATGCGGTTGTTTCTGTTGCTAAAGTATGCGGTAGTGATTTTTATGCTTTATTGTGATATGGGTTGTTTAGACATACCACTCTTCAATTACAAGTCATGGGTTTTATTAGCGTTTACTTTATGGAGCCTGAATAGCAATGTTGTTGTTTTTTTGTCGCTTTTTGTTTTGATGGAATGCTGGTGTTTTTGAGCTTGTTGAATCGATATGGATCTAGGTATCTTCAAAAAGGGGGTCGGGATAAGAGGAAATTAAAATGGGACACCGGATATTGATGCGATTTTAATGAAATTTTTATCAAGAGAGCAACTGTTGATTGATAAATAAGGTGGAAAGACTTTTATGAGTTTGTATGAATGAGTTTGAATCGGGGTTTATGAGTTGCGCATGAAAATGTATTGAGGGGAAAACATTTGATTAATTAAAACCGGATTTCCTTGTGAATTGTCGTAAAGCTATAATAACTTTGTTTTTCTCCAACAGGCTTGTCCACTGGGGTGCCGACACCTGGGGCTCTGTGGATCTCCCAATCTTCGGCGCGGCATTCATCCGTCCATTCCGCGAGCACCACATCGACCCAACGTCAATCACACGTCACGATTTTATCGAGACAAATGGTGATAATTTCATGCTACCCACATTGCCACTCCTCTACCTCTACTACAAGCTGTTGAGAAGCCCGGGGTTCTACACCCAGAACATCGGGTCCATTTATTTCACGTTCCTCCTCGCCATATTCGTTGCAATGACAAATCAGATTCACAAGTGGAGCCATACGTACTTTGGGCTGCCTGTGTGGGTTAGCCTCTTGCAAAAGTACCGTGTTATTCTTCCTACTAAATTGCACCGAATTCATCATATTTCTCCGCATCAGACTTATTACTGTGAGTTGATCCTATTTCAGCAACAATTATTCATTATTACAAATATTGCAAGTTATTAATCAAAGAATGTGTTGTTATACCGTAGGCATAACAACAGGCTGGCTGAACTGGCCTCTAGAGTACCTAGGTTTCTGGAGAATGCTCGAGTCCTGGGTGGAGACTTCAACAGGGTACCAACCACGTGAGGATGATTTCAAGTGGGCTCATCACACAACTCAACACGCCACAACAACTGGACACACCAACCACAACGAACAGTTAACAAACACAACAACGCCACAACAATACCACGCTGACTAGTTCAACGATAGATTATACTTTTTAGTTCAAATTCTTTACTTACCATTTCAGTTTTATATGTCAAATAAGTATTTTGTAGAACTATTACATTTCTTTAACAAAGTATTAAGGTTCTTTTCTTTTGAGTAGTCGATGAAAGGGGTTTTAAATGTTTAAATAAAAATACTTCCAGTTTATAAAAAATTTAGTATGTGATGGGCTGATTTTTTTGTGAACCATTTAACGTTTTGTTACCGTTTCGAGCTTTTTTTTAGTAGATTTTTATTTTGTAGATATGTTTTGTAGTCAAAATCTCAAGTCAATAAGCCCAAGGTTCTTCAAGCAAACCTCTGTGTGTTTTACAAACTAGTGTTAATTTTACCATTGCACAATTTGCGACGCGATCAAGATAAAAACAAGTGCGCTGATTAGTTTTTAAGGGTATTAAGTATCATGTAAGCGGAGGGTAAGAAAAAAAACGCCAACTTTTGCCTTTTATGCTGTGAGCTGATGAAACTGTAATAATAATAAAATCTTTTTAATGTTTTAAGGGTTAATTAACGCTGATAATAATAATAATAATAATTTTACTAACGGACGAGTTTTTTTTTCTCTCTATCGAGTTTTTAGAGTGAACGAGTGCTTGTGGGACAAAATATACAAACATGATATAAAAATGGTAAAAAAATTTACGGTCCAGATATAAACATTTGTGAGGGTTAATTTTGTGCTTTTATGGGAGATTTTTTGAGATGAAAAAAAAATAAAGATGAGATTTTTGGAGAATATTGTTGGGGGTGGATTTATTTTGGTTGGGCGGAACTGCTTTAAACATGGTGTGGGGGCGAGGGATTTGTCTTTGGATTTTATCTGTAAATTATGATGGATAGCTAGTTTGGCATAAATAATCTTCATTGCCAAATGTTGTGGCTTATGCAAAAGTATTTGTTCTATTTTTCACAAAGTAATCGATAATAATCAAGAAATGCAACTGCATCGTCTAGTACAGCTGATGGAATGTATTTAAACACGCAAAAATACGCTAAACCAATATGGCACAATGCATATAATTCTCCATGCAATTTAATTCTTCTTAGCAGACCCAAAAGTTGATTGAAGAAGACACTTTCTTTACAAAGTAAAATTTATTATGTTGACAAAATCATGAAACAAATCAGCAATAATTATAAACATGGTTTGTATGCTAAACGTGGCATTTCTAAAAATTTCAGAAAAAAAATCAAAGTAACAAATTCATAACTTCATAACATTCCAAAATTTCCTACGTGTTACATCCACGAAAGTTGAAATTGTCGGTATTGCGCTGAACAAGTTGAACCTCGAAACAAGCTGAACATTATTAAAAAATTTGTTTATCATTAATTAGGTTAGGTCTTGTTAGGTCAAACGCCACTTCAAAACTAGTTAAGTTGACAGAGAGTTTGAGCACGTTCAGCTCAAATCTCCCGATACCTTGATTTATCCCAAAATAATAGTTATTATGATACGAATACCACAACGATTCATGACATGAGAAAAATGGGAACAAGTTGTAATTGTAACTTTGTAGCGTGTGTGTTGTATATGGCTGTCAAATGCACAATATACGAATGCATAAAGTTTTGGCACAAAGGACTAGCGCATTCATTTTCATCCAAAAAGAATCAAATTTCAAAAAACCAAAAAATGCAAAAAAGAAATGTTTAAACAATAAAACCGTTTGCTTATAGATGCTTTAGACCAGTGAGATGCGATAAGTATGATAGAGTACACATGTTATTTTTCTGTGATTGACCAAATCCCATATAAATTTATGGACAGCCAGAACAAAACTTTGTTAGCACACAAAGTATTTTGGATTTTATCGATAAAAAACACTGCAATCTTTTTTATAATATTTAATCTAGCCAATCTGTGTGATAATCACACAGCAACCAAAAATTGTCATAAATTAAAATTAGTCAAAACGAAAAAGTTTCCCAAAAAATGCCGATAAAAATGCCGAATGAGTAGTATTTTAATTTTTTAGGATTGAAAATTCAAATACTACTAAAAATTAAAATGACATGGAAACAACTCTGCATAAGACACTGTTCCAAATTGTGTGCACGTAAAAAATGAGAAACGTCTTAACATTTAAATTAAGTGTTTGGAATTTATTTATGATAACATGCCTGAAAGCGCGATAAGAAATTAAATCAAAGTAGTAGGCAAAGAAAGCAAAGTTCATTTGTTAAAAAAACGCCCAAGAAAAAGAAGAAATCCTCGAAAGAGAGTGAAACTGAAAAAAAACGACATCATACAAAATCCAAATTTTCTGCACATATGACAGTGCACCGTAATTAAAAGGTCCATTAGCAAAACTGCCGACTATGCATTTTTGACGGGGTCATTGTAGTACGTACTAATTAGAGTGCTACTATTAACGCAAAGAACTATATAGATAGATAGAGATCAAAAACACTGAAAATCGAGTCAAGTCAAGATCAAGACAAATGTATTTTTTAATAGCGATGTGAACTGTTAATAGTGTGTGTGTGTGTGTGCTTGAAATGTTTTATCATAATGTATGCATAGAGTCACGTCCAAAACCCCTTTAAAACCAATTCCAACCCACCAGCCACAAAAAAAAGTTGCACACACATATTGAGAAGAATGATGTGTAACAGAGGAGCATATTATGTATTCTCGAGCATCACGTAATAAACGGTTCTGAATCATCCACACACGTACACATTGCTCAACAAACATGATTTTTCGGTCAGAGTCTAAAAATAAAAAACTCGGAAACCCCCGATAGAACTGCATCTCTCTCTCTCTCTCTCTGGGCAAAGCACATCAATCCCAAGAAATGTTGGACCACCACCACCCCAGTAGTAACTAAATAACCAGAGAAGAACCAACAAAAACATATCGACTCTTCGACGAAAATCTAATTTATAATCTAGTTTGTAATTAATTAAACCGTATAGTTAATCGTTGCATGTGTTTTTGTAAAGTTTGAAAAAAAAGTCAAAAAGTTTTTATGGTGAAAAAAGACACTTTGTAATATTTCTGGAGAAGGTTTATAATTTTTTTGTATTAATTGTTACCACCCTTGTGGCTAACAATCAAAATGGATCAAAGACAAACTCAACAACAGCAAGTAATAAAATCATCACAGCAGTCTGTCCAACAGCGGGTTGTGACCTCTGGGCAGCAGCAGCAGCAGATAATTAGTGGGGGTCAGACACAACAACATTTTACTCAACAACAACAGCATTTTAGCCAACAACAGCATTTTAGTCAGCAGCAGCATCAGCAGTTTAGCTTTGTTCAGCTTGGTAAAATTATACGCTTTTTTGCTTTTGATTGAATGAATTCATGAATGGGATTAAATTTTGTATGAAAAAATTTGATGAACATGAATAGGTGGAAAAAGTTTGATTTAATTTGATTATACATCCACTGTAAGTTGTATGGAAATGTAATTTTGCGAGCGCTTTGGAAAAATTAGTTTTTTTTACATTATTTTTTATTTATAATTTTTTATAATTTTTTATAATTTTTTTCATTATAATTTATTATTATTTTCATTATAATTTTATTTTTATCGCAAAAAAATCTACGCATCAAGCTTATATATCAGCAATACAAGAAAAATGAATAAGCTTTATTGAATATATCGCCTTGAAATTAATTAAAACATGCTCACGCAACTACATGCGCATTGTTGACAGTAAAAAAACTCGGCTATCCAAATAAGGAAACTAAAAAACAAGCCTATTTAAAAACTTTCTCTCCATAAATGTTAATATTACACCTGTTTTTTTTTACACAAAAAACGTATAATGGCAGGAGGTGCAACGCAGCAGCGTATCGTTACTACATCACAGCAACAACAGGTACAACAACAACAGCAGCAGCAGCAAATACCTGCTGTGGGTAGTAATGTTCAGCAGCAGCAGCAGACGCCTCAGACGCCTACTTTTGCGAGGTAAAGTGGGCAATTTATTATTTCTTTTTTTTACGAGTGAATATTTTTTTTTTACTGGAGTGTGCTAATTTAATGAGCGTGTTTGTTTTTATTAACGTGTGGTAGTGGTTATTAAAATTATCCGATTTAAATCGTATTCATTTTTAATCGTCATAAAAATATCTCATCATGAAATGAATAAAAAAGNCATGAAATGAATAAAAAAGTTTTAAAATCCACCAGAAATATGAGTTAAAAGGACGTTGGTGGTGCGAGTAGTGTATTGAAAAGGAAGATAATCTATTTTTAGAAGCACGTTTGGGCAAAGAGGAATTCCTGCCAGTGTATCGTGTTGAGTTGGCTCTGAGCCAAGTAACCGGCGAAAGAGCTCTGCTATTTGATATTTGAGAATCGTATGTGGAATCCCGGAAACTATTAAAACGGGAGGGTTTTTGTGTGGATATTACAAGATGTTGTGCTGCTTTTGAGTTTGTGATATGAGCCGATGAACAAAGTGTGTTTGTAAGCATGGCGTACTATGTTGGATGCTGCTGTTGCGTTACTCATTATAATCGGATTAAACCACCACCTCCACGGAGAGTCTCACGGGGGTGGTGGCGGAGGGAGCACGAGAAAACTAGAAAGTATGAGAAACTTTTTTTTTTGTCATTTTTTAAATGCTCTGCTGGTTATTATTCACAATTTTTTTTTAAATATAATAAAAAAATGCTCAATAATAATAGGGAGGGCAGGAAAGGTCATATTATCATGATTTCGTGTATATGTCTGGGGATGTGTTGTTGTCGCGTAGGTGGTAGTAGTCTTGGAGTTTTTTACATTACTATTTTTTGTTGATATCATCATAATTTGATTCGTGTAGAAGAAAAAAAAGTATTTAATGTTGTAACGGTTTAAATATGAGAAATCTTTTTTGGCAGAAGAACATATTTTTGTAAGCTTGTCTCGATGGTGACAATGTGGTAGATGTGCCAGGGGAAATACGTGGAGCGGGACCGGATTTTTTTATACGGGGTGTTGAGAATGAGATCAGGAATTGTGGGGGAATGAGTGTGTGTGTGTTTATATGATAGTGATGATTATCATGACATTACGCTTTGTGGCTAAAAACTTGGGTTTTTGATGGATGGATTGCTAAGGGAACAGCTGCGCAAAGTCTTTTGTGTCGATTTTATTTTTTGGAGAAGGATGGGTAGTTAGGTTGCCTTTGTTGAGTAACGTGTTTTTTTTGCGAAACGGTGTTTGCACTGCAGGTGTCACTCGTTTCATGAGATTTTCAGACAGGCTGAGTGTATTTCATACGTGTATGCATTTCAGGAATGATGTTTTTGGAAATTTGTTCTATTTTTACACGATCATGTTAAAACACGCTAAAGAATCCCATTTATGGGAATACGTGGTTTTCCCTGTATTATGATGGAGTTTTATGTTGCAGAAAGGGAAAAAATCACGTTAAAAAAAGTGGAACATGCAAAAAAAAAACGTGTAGGTATAGTGGTAGTTTTAGTTTTCAGACACTCTTTTGGGTATTTTTTTTGCTACTACATGATTAGTTTTTTTTCTTCTCTTGTGTCTCTGTTCAGTATATTTATTGGGTTGTTGATTTTTTGGTGCATTTTCGGTTTTTTTGTGCAATGTGCATTTTTTTACGGGGGTTCGGGTTTGCGTGGGTGGTTTTTTAATTTTTTTTTCTTGGTTGCATGGTTGTTTGGTTTTGTGATGTTTCTTTTGGGAATTGGAGTAAATCGGTAGGTAATACGGTTTGGGATTATTTTTAAATTTTTTTTTTCGGTGATGATGGAATCGTGGGTAGGCATTTATTTCTTTTGCTGTGGTGTTTATTAATATGGGATTTTTTTCGTTGGTGGTTTCTGGATGTGTGAAGTAATTTTTTGTTTTGAGATGTTGGGATATAAGTTGGATTTTTATTGGTAGAGAGAATATATGCGCGTCATTATAACGGGAATATTTTTCTAGCTACTTTAGACTCCATTTTGGAAAAAGATTTAATCGAGTTTTTGAAATTTTAGACAACCCATTAATTTTACTTTTGATAACATACGTTTTACTTAACCTTCAAGAGTCTGGTAGTTAAGCTCGCCTTTTGTAGTTATTGGAAATGATAATTTGATACTTGAAAATTGTGCTTTTTGCTTTGAAAATTGAAAAATGCGTATGAATTAAAATAATAATAAAAAAATCATAGTCCGAGTTGTGGGAACTATTGTGAAATTATTTTGGGAATTATTTTTGTACGTAATTTGAAGTTTTTGGAATTTAAAGTATTTAGTTTTCACATGACAAGTCAGTTTATTCAGTTGAATGCACAATAAATGTAAATGATTTCATCAAATCATGATTATAGTTTACCCGATGCAATGAAACACAATGAAATGAACCACTTTAAAAAATGAAACTGATATATTTGATGCTAATGAAATGAACAGTATGACACTGAATTTGAAACTTTTTATCGGTTATATCTTGTCATTTGGTTCTTTTGTTCATGGTCAAGTTTTTTTTGCAGTGATGTTAATCTTAATGTGTTTGCTTACTTTTCTGTGACTATTAATCAAAGCTTGATGTACCACTAATTTTATGACACGTGAATATGGCATTCGCTTTCCAATATTTAAAAAATATGTCATTTGAAACTAATCTATTTAATGCTAATGAACCGTTTAAAAAAACAGTATGAATTTGAAAATTGTTATCGGAGAGAGTATCTTGCCTGTTGGTCTGATAACATTTTGTTCATGGGCAAGTTTGTTTGCAGTGATGTAATGCTTTTGATGTAAAGTTTGATGTACCACTAATTTCATGACATGATTTAATGCTAATGAACCGTAAAAATTTGAAAATCGTTATCAAAATTTTCTGTGACTATTAATGCTGACGTAAACAATAATTTCATGACCCTGCCCCCCCAATATTTTAAAAAAAACTGTCTAATTTATGGCCACACAGCAACGAAGCAGCCGCCCTGTACTATTCTCAGCAGCAACACCGAGTACAGCAGCAAGCTCAGCAGCAAATCCAGCAAGCTTACCCCCAACCCGCTGCCCCACCAATCTTGGTACAGCAGAACAACCAGACAGTCTTAATCCCAAACATAAGCGCTCACCCACCTTCGCCACCCGTTTTCCAGGAGGTATTCCGGAACTCGAGGTTTGCGCTAGGTCAGAACGCCACGTTTGAGGGTAGGGTCAGTGGATGGCCACGACCTACTGTTACATGGCTGAGGAAGGAGTTGCCACTCCCTTGTGAGTTTACACGAACAAAATTTACAAATATAAATTGGTCACAAGGTCTGTCATTTGAATAACGTGTGTTTTTTTTTAAATTCCAGCCTCAAACAAACATTTCTTACGTTATGAGGAGAACACTGGGAGGATAATTCTCCAGATAAATGAGATCGGGCCACACGATGTTGGAGAATATACGTGTGTCTCACGAAGTGCGTAAAATTTTATTAAATTTCACTATACTTTACATTTATACTTAAAACTAGGCTAAATCTAAGAAAAATAATAAAAATTCAATGTACAATTCAGAGAAAAATGTAAAGCATATAAAACATGACATGATGAGAGTGTTTTTAATACTTATGAGCTACTAGGCTAAATCTTATTCAAACAAAAGAGGTGGTAAAAACTACCGAGAATTAATTACCTACTAAAAAATTAATGACCTTTCCTCTCGTAAAATTCCTCACCATTATGATATCTTTATTGTGTCACAGATCAATTCGGGGAAGCGATATGTACGGTCAACATCCAGCCCGAGATGTTCCAGCAACGTAAGCATACATAAATATACCCTCTAATAATAACAATAATTAACCATCCCAATATAACATATTCGTTGATTGTAGAGCCCGGCCAGCGAGCCCCGCTGTCCCCGACCTACAAATCGACGAACATCCAGCCGCAAATGATCTTGTACCCCATGTCAATCTTCAAAGTGGACACTTTCGAGTACCGACTCCTGCGTGAGATCGAGTACCGACAGAACCTGACACGCCGGTATCAAGACGACCCAGACGTGTACATAATCTCTCCACCAAACACTCAGCCAGGACCACCACGAGTTATATCCCGACAGAGGAACATGAAGATTCAGGAAGGTGATACTGCCCAGTTCATTGTGCAGCTGGAGGGTGTCAACGCAAAGGTCATTTGGTTTAGGGACGGGCAGAGGTTGAGGGTTGATAGTAGGCTCCATGTCACTACTCCGGATATCAATACTGTTTGTTTCACGCTTGAGGGGGTTACAGCAGAGGAATCAGGTTTCTACACCTGCTTCGTTGAAAGTCCATTCGGTAAAACGGGATTTAATTTATAATGAATTGTACAGAAAATACAGTGTAAAGAAAACGAGAGTGTTTTTTTTATATGAAAATGCTAATGTGTTTAATAATTTGCAAAAAAAAAATCCGCAGGTTGCGTGGTAACAAGTAACCAGCTAGCAGTAGAAAAGCGTT
The DNA here is from genome assembly GCA_027744095.1 of Zhuqinia jingwanae. Classification (NCBI taxonomy): domain Eukaryota; kingdom Metazoa; phylum Arthropoda; class Collembola; order Entomobryomorpha; family Paronellidae; genus Zhuqinia; species Zhuqinia jingwanae. Next base: position 2,017 of record JAHZNC010003871.1, on the reverse strand, counting down.
CATCGCAGCAATCGTCTTCGAGCCATTCTAGCCTTTCAAAAACGATCGCCTCAGAAACGGTGACAATCCAACAGGAGCAAGCAAACTTGCAATCAGCTCCAACATTCACGGCGATCCCTGCGTCAACCCAAAGCGGTTCTATCGAGATCGAAGAAGGAAAGTTACTCCGCTTGGACTGCCGCGTAGCAGGTCGTCCAGTACCGGAAGTATCCTGGTACCTTAACGACGCGTTAATCCAGAACGACAACACCCACAAGTCGCTTGTGAACGAGCAGGGCAGCTATTCATTAATGATCCTGGCTGTTAGTAGGAGCGACGCTGGGTCTTTAGTCTGTGTATCACGGAACATGAATGGAGAGGCAAAGTTCAAGTTGAATATCAACGTGATCGAGAAGGAGCAGATCGTGTCTCCCAAATTTGTGGAGAGGTTTAGCACTATCAGTGTTAAGGAAGGAGAGCCGGTTACGCTGAGTGCAAGGGCCGTTGGCAATCCAGTTCCTGTTGTTAGTTGGCAGAAGGATGGGGTCGCTATTGGCGGGGGCATGTCCGTTAACGGGGCTAGCACGCTTGAGATTGGTGCTGCCAAGCTGAGTGATGCTGGATGGTATCAATGTATGGCGCAGAATAGTGCGGGTAGTACCGCAACCAGAGCCAGGTTGTTTGTTGAACGGAATGTTCAGGCTCAGGACAATGATGGGCAGGCACCTTGGAGGTTGAATCTTCCAAAGCCTCAGAAGGTCATTGAGCCAGAGTGAGTTTGCCAATTTTATCAATTGATTATGATTGATTTCATGATTGTGAGGAGTAAGTATAATAGTGACTAATGTGCGTGTGTTTTTCTCTCTCTAGGAAACAAGGACGGGAAATCATTGGCAATGAGCGCGAGAATCAACACGACATATCGTTTTGGATTCATCGCTCTTGACATTCTTGGACTATCAGATTTTGACCAAGGAGTTTACACTTGCATAATTAGCAGCGCTACTGGGAGTGCGGAGAGTAGCTCTAATTTGCTGGTGCAGGGCAGAGAGTCCAGGTATTCGACTGATCAGAGTACCGTGTATGCGTTGTCCGAGATGGAATCCTCAGCGTCGAGCTATCAGGAATTGCCGCCAGAGCCGCCTGCACCTGCACCAATGTTTATCAAGCAGTTGTGCCCGATTGTTAGTCAGGAAGGGAGGACTGCACATTTTGAGGCACAGTTGAACACGGTTGTGGATAGGGTCGAGTGGTATGTCAACAACCGCGTGCTTACTGCTTCTTCCAGGATCACGACCATCAGCAACTTTGGCTACTTGAGTCTCAACATCATGCATCTCAGGGTGGAGGATGCTGGCGTGTACACGGTCAAGGTTTGGAACAAGACTGGGGAGGCCGTTAGTACTGCCCAGTTGGTCGTTGAGGCTTCACAGCAGGCAAGGATTGAGGAAAATGCGTACATGCAGAGTATCGAGCAGTTGGAGGCTTATAAACAGGTCGCCAATCTCAAGACTGAGATTATTCAGGAGAGCTTTGCTGGACCACAGTTTAAGCCAGGGTTGCAGGATCAGGTCGGGGTTAGGGAAGGCGGGTTTGCTCATTTTGAGGCAAGGTTGGAACCTGTTGGGGATCCTAACATGAGGGTCGAGTGGTTCAAGGATGGCAGGGCTGTTGAAGCTAGTGAGTTGGGCGTGTTAAATGTTAAATTAATGGTGGGGCCAATTTATGGTTGCCGAAAAATTGCAAGGTTTTCATATGGCTGGCATTTTTAATGGTGTAACCGTTTTCTGGAAGGCATTTTTAATGGTGTAACCGTTTGCTGGAAGGCATTTTAAATGGTGTAACCGTTTTCTGGAAGGCATTTTAAATGGTGTATCCATTTTCTGGAAGGCATTTTAAATGGTGTAACCGTTTTCTGGAAGGCATTTTAAATGGTGTAACCGTTTTCTGGAAGGCATTTTAAATGGTGTATCCATTTTCTGGAAGGCATTTTTAATGGTGTAACCGTTTTCTAGAAGGCATTTTTAATGGTGTAACC
>JAHZNC010003870.1:0-19356 GCA_027744095.1 Zhuqinia jingwanae | reverse complement strand
GATAACAGGCGGAGGCGGTGGTCATTACAGTGTTGACGTGCTGTAAGCCAGTCGGATTCGATTCTACTTAGATAGTATGTCGTACGGAGAACTCGACTTGATTTCACCGGACCGAGTTGCGTCAGAATTTCTGCAAAATTTAACAACGTTAAAAATGGCATATGCTCAATTAATAAGGAGAAGCACAGAAAAAGCGTATAATAATTACCCGAGTCAAAATTGTCCTCAGGTTCATTAACAGGCTCCTTTGCCTCGTGTTCGGGGTCCTCTCCTTGTACACAAACCAAGAGACTCACCACAGTCACCACCAGCAAAATCCCAAAATTGTCTATTAGTTTGTAAGAATTCATATTTCCACTGAAATAGCTAACCAATACTATATTCACAATTAAACAACGTTCACAGTGATTCAACCTGTGGAATAATGACAAGACAGACAATAATTCCGGGGAATTTTATTGGTGGTCGAACACCTAGCTAGTTAAAGCTGCACACTGGAGTCTGGATTGACCCAACATGATGCAACCATTATTGATTAATCTGGCCATAATTTATTAAAATAATGTAATTGTTATTCTAGAATACTTTATTGTTGAATCCCATTATTATTATTGCATAAAAACCATATTATATGTATGTATATCTAAAACGCGACGTCGTGGGCTGTATAGTATGCGATATTTTACAAAATCCCAACCTACAGTTGTGCAGTTAATTATGTTTTGATCATTGAGCTTATATGCGCTTGCTTTCCAAGTTGTGTATATTCTTATAATAAAAGCAAGGATTATACTAGCAATAGTAGCAATACATAATGCATGAAATAATTTGAGTTTGAAGTAGGGACATCCTCTTTCGTAACGAGTTCGCTCAACTTTCTCTTCATTTATTTATCGAAAATGAACCTAAAGTGCTATTTTAGGAAATGTGCGAGATTTTCACTACGTCATTTCACACAGTTCATTATTCACATTCATTGATACGTTACTTAATAATTCAGTTTGCAGTACCATGAATAACCAGCTTTTGTAACAGTTTACTGCACCCTCCTGATGAGAGGTTAACTGCTGGTATAGCCAAGTTAATTAAATACAAGTCTTAGACGCATATTATGAAATTCTCAATATCTTATGCACGTTAAAGCTTGAAACCTTTTTAAGTCCAATTCATTCTTTTTTAATCCGGTCGCCTACTTTAAAAATAACTTAATGCTCCTAATTATTAAAGAGGCATGTGAAGTTTACATTTCCAAGGCTCACCGGGTGCAGCAAAACGTCCCTTATCATAATCAAAGCTATAGCATTTAAATAACAGCTATAGCGCAGCCAAGTAATAAATTAATAGTAGTACGCTTGGGGTCCCAAAATTTGGGGTCAAATGATACGTCAATCACAAGCCCTTGACGAGATGCGTCGAAAGGTATCACTGTCATTTTCGTAACTCAAATTTGGTATCAGATCGAGATAACGCTTTCAAAACTTTGAGCGGCCAGAAATTACAAAATTATGAAGCATTTTACCAAAACTTTACACCATTAATGTAGTAGTAGTTGTCTTTTGTGGTTTGCCTTATTTCGGTATTTGGTTGTACCACCGGCTAGTAATATTTGGATGCATGGTGTTTTGATCAACTGGTCATTTGTGAGATTTTCATCAATTCAGCGCGTAAACCAACACACAAGGGTAAAGTATGAAGTGTAATTTCTCCGGATGACGAACAGTTCATCGGCTCGTCATTTCTGCTCTGCACTCTGCATATAAATTCACTATCCTTCAAATTAGCCATCTGCATCTGTGCTGCTAACCACATACAACATAATGTCCTTAAAATTATCATCATCATTACTATAAAGTCCTCATTTTATGAGGGATTGGCAAAGTGTCGGATGTATTTAATTAAAAGCATTTTAATTTAAGTAAATGCCCAATCTGTGCCTTTTTAGCAACGTAATTTCTTGTTAGCAGTAACTTATTCACAAATGTGCACTTGAGTGTCAAAAGACATTATTTGGAAAAGTGAATAACGGAAGTTTTAAAAATAAGAAGAAAGTACAAGGAAATATATAGGTTCTACCATGGAGGAATGTGAAAATTTAATAAAAACGCGTTTTCCGAATATAAACGAAGACATTTACTCGTATTTTGAAAGTAAGTTATTTATATTTCAAAATAAAATGCCGGCTGGTAAATAGAAAAGTTACCGGGATGGACTAATTTCTTAAACTATGCATTTATCATCCTTTTAAGGTGTCTTGACAGTTAGTAAAGATGAGTTTGAGAGACCAGATGACATTTTTGATGCGCTTGGAGAAATGCTGGCAGAAATTGCTTCAGATGGGACTTCAGAAGATGAAATCAGGTAAAATGATGATTCCAAAAGGGTTTTATTTACCCGAACATATTTAGCGAATGTATATTTATTTAGCTATGAATAAATATTAGACGTACAGCAGAGGGATTGTAACACTTTGACTTAACCAAATAGGTCAAGTGCAGCCGTGTATGTTATTTAAATAATTGCATTGGTAACTTTTGATGCCCTTTAGGGACACATGCAAGGAAATATTTGAAATTCTTGGGCTCAGTGGCTCCACCCGAAAAAATGGGATACGCCAACTGGACGCTCCCGTCCAAATGTCGACAATGAGCATCGGTGTGACAGACGACATCTCCTCAATGACTTCCATCTGGATGAGTGCTTCAAGAGACGGCGGTTTTAGACATGTAAATCAAAAGAAGTTGGAGAAAGCGGAAGCCAAACTACTACAAAAGCAAGATAAGCGAAATGCTGAAAGTAGTAAACCTGTATCATCGTCAATCGCTCAAGATTGTCAAGCTAGTGCAGCTCAGGTGATATCCAAGAAGAGTAGTAAATTGGAAAATAAAGCTGGAGGTCGTAATCAAGATATTAGAATTGAAAATTTCGATGTAGCGTACGGAGAGAAGTAAGACCGATTGTTTAACCAACGTCGTATTATAAGTGTGCTCGTCACTCTGTTTAACCCTTGATACAATAATGGCCTGTGCTAATAGAGTTTCGACTAATATATATAAAAAACACAACAAAAAAGAACAAATTTTCATATTTATATTTTCACAAACCAAACCAAATAATGTTAATTAAATCTGACAAAATTTTAGCCTTGCCATATTATAAGCACCAATAGAGTTAAACAAGGTGGCCTGCACATACAAGACGACACATTAGTTTATTTGTTCATGATTTTATTGAGTTAATCCTTACCAATCAAATAATCAAGTCTAATTTTCGTTGTGGTGATTTCAGGGTGTTAATCAAAGGGGCCAACATATCTTTGGCTTTTGGTAGAAGATATGGTTTTGTTGGAAGAAATGGTCTGGGTAAAACAACTCTACTAAAAATGATTGCACTGTAAGTTACATATAATATACACAAACTGACATGGTGCTTTATAGGCGAATTATTACTTGTATATATTAGTTTTAATTTACATTTTTGCTTATTTCAGAGGTCAATTAAGAATTCCAGCTGGTGTGTCGATTCTCCATGTAGAACAGGAAGTCACTGGAGATGACACGATAGCTTTAGATTCTGTGCTGGAGGCGGATACTGTAAGAACTTCATTGTTACAAAGAGAGAAGCAATTACTAGCTTTAAACACTGCTGAAGCAGCTACAGAATTAGCTGAAGTGTATGCAGAACTCTCATCCATAGAAGCAGATAAAGCTCCTGCAATAGCCAGTGTAATTCTTGGTAAGTTTGACAACAAAATACCCATCATTATATAGTACGTTGTAATACGCAATATTTGTAATAATAAGTCTTCGCTTCTTTTTTTCAGCTGGTTTAGGTTTCAGTGCCGAGTCACAAAAGAGGGAAACAAAGACATTTAGTGGTATGTTTGGAAATATTCTTGTGTATTTATTTATGCATAGTCACAGGTCACAGTAAGACTTACGACAATTTAAAATTTTTAAATGTACGAAGATAATCTCAAATGTTGTATATGGTCATATTACTTTGTTTGCATCAAATTCTGATTTTCTTTTAATCTTAATTTACAGGGCGGAGTGATATTGGTTTCCCACGACGAAAGACTTATCCGAAACGTCTGTAAAGAGCTATGGATATGCGGTGGTGGCAAAGTGAATCGTATTGACGGTGGCTTTGATGAGTACAGAAAGATTGTCGAGAAAGAACTGGATTGTGTTGTATACAAACAATAAAAGTTTGGCGCACATTTAAACAATATCGTTAACTTTAATAATCCTAAATTTAATTTAGTAAATTATGCATACCTAAACTTAACAATAATTTGTTATTATATTTAACACGGCATATTGTAAAACAGCACAGCATTACTCGATTGTAAGTAATTATGTATGTATATGTTCTTAATTATTAAGTTCTATTGCTGAAAAAAACTTGTTAAATACTGACCAATTCAATTATTCCTATTACGAATTAAAAGGTGTTTTTGGGGGAAAATACTGGATATTTCAAGATTACTACTACAAGTATCATCACTATGCACGTGCGCATCACTTCTATTTTTACTCTGAAATGTTTTGTATGTACACACGCCTTCATCCGCTCATCCTCATTCTCACCATAATTCATTGTTGAAGGTATCAGTCTAGTCCTGTAGTCTTTGCACAATTTGTGTCATTAGGACATCTTTAAGGTAAGGCGACAAAGAGTCAAAAAGGCATATATGATATACCGTTAACCCTGTTTATGCATTCAGCTCATTTTTGCCTACTGTAGCATAGTTTCCTTTATTTCGTAGTTCTCACTTAATTTCGTTTTTGGGCTGACTATGTGGAATTTGAGCTTGGCATTTCCCAGCCGAAATGTATTCAGGACGGGTCCTTACTATTTTGAACCACATCATCACATTAAATTTGATAAATGTGGTGGTAATAATCAGTAGTTCACGAGTAGAGAGCAAGTTCATGATTAATCGCTACTTTTTACAAATAGACAACATCTTTGACTACAAGTCTGAAGAAATATTGACCAACTTACCCAATCAATGTTTTTACAACTCGGTGGATCAAGACTGGATCGCCCAGCCATTGGATCATTTCAATCCTTTGGAGGAGCATTCATTTTGGCAGGTGGTTAAAGTTACAATGTTTAGAATCATACTCACAATCCATTTATTTTGTATGTTCGAGCTGCTTTTTCAACGCATTTTTTTGTGCAGAAATATTTGTATCTTGATTCCAAAGTGCCATGTCCAGAAGGAAGTTCAAAATGTCCTGTTTGTATATTTATTGGAGGTGACGCTGCAATCCACCCGTGGTGGCTGGAACATACTTTTCTTGCTCAAAAATGCGTAACGGATTTGAAAGGGAAATTGTTTTTGCTGGAACATAGATTTTACGGCGACAGTATACCAGTGTAAGGAAACCGTGTACATAAAACTTTTATCTCAAAATTAATTAACTTGTGTTCCACATAATATGTATAATATATGGTATTTGTATGGTATACAAATTTTTTGGATAGAAATGGGTCAACCATAGACCGTCTCAGATACCTGACAGTATCCCAGGCTCTAGAAGATATTTCATCATTTATATTTTTCGTTAAAAAGCTTTACAAAATGGAAGGGAACAAAGTGATTGTGTTTGGGGCATCCTACGGAGGAACGCTTGCAGCCTTGTTCCGTCGCAAATATCCTCATATTGCTGCTGCAGGCGTTGCGTTATCCGCCCCAATGTTTAGAGAATATCAGAATAAAGGTCAATGGCTACTATTCCAATATCACATTTTAAGCATGTTACACTAATAACTCTCGTTGAAACCATCATCAATAATTTAAATTTTTGTATTGTACAGAATATTTGCCAAGCATTGGGAAGCAAATCAAGAATGTTGACAAGACGTGCTACATGCAAATTGAGTTGGGTCTGCGTCACGCTTCACGGCTAATGGAAAATCATATTTGTAGCAAGCAAGAGTACCCACTTTGTAAAAAAATTAGGGACAACTTTGGGTACACATATAAACTTCAACTTGTTTCCAAAAAATAAAACAGAAAACAGCAGGTATTTAACGACAACTTTATTGCACTTTTACCTTTTTTGACTAGGCTTTGTTCGTCTCTGAAAGGAATGACAAAACTGGAGCGACAGTTATTTTTCAGCACTTTCATAAAGGACTTTACTTTTTTGGGAGAATATGATGGTGTACTGAACGTTACATTGAGGAACATTTGTGAGGTCGTTTCCCATCCGGAAATTAAGGAATGGTCCCCAATAGACAAGCTACTAGCCGGAGACATGGTAATTTCCCAGGGACTTTTTCGGAGCAAAACAAGGGCTGGCATTGTCGGGGGCGGGGGAGAGTGCATCGAAGCAAAGAAGAAGATTATTTGTGACTACCTCCAAAACAAGAACGATGATCATGAAGTTGTGACCTCAGGAAGAAGACAAAGACTATGGCAAAAGTGTACAGAGTTGGGATCCTTTCGAACTTCCGCTGGGGATTCCAAACTACATCCATTTGGGGGATCGGATATTTTACCAGCGGCGTTTCAGCAGGATTTCTGCATGTGTGCCTTTGGAGAGCGATTTTCCCAGAGTTACACTTTGCAAGGATTACGCAATCACCATAAAATATTTGGCTCATTTTCCCCAGATACCTCGGATGGAGGTGGCTCCAGAATCATTTACACAATCGGAGAGGATGACCCAGTTTTACAACGGGAGTTGCGGGCAGTGGAACGTAAGGGCAATAAAGTTAAAACGGGTGGCAATATCATTTTTAAGGTAAAGAAAACCGCGCACTGTGGAGAAGTATTCCTGAAGTCTTCTGAAAAAAGGAGAATGAAAGCTCATCATACTTCTATTGTTCAGCAAGATATTGTGAATCAGTTAACTGAGTGGCTTTCCGGATGACTTTCCAAAATTCTGAATTTATTATAAAGCGCAAGAATTTATTACAAAAAAAATGTACAAATTAAATTATTTTCAGCGATGAGCATGGATGAATGAAACGTATAATAACTGTAAATTAAACCCATATAAATTAAATACAACTTTTATAAACAGACAACAAGTTTTATTTAAAAAAAAAATTGGTCGAATTCTTTCTCCATTTACATACAACTTTCATTCTGGCATCCTCCACATTCACATTATTTCGGTGTTTGATTCTGTAATCCAAGACATGTACTATAGAGCACGGGCATTTTTGAAACTGCACTTGAGTTACTATATAAATACATAACATAGTGTATTTGTATTTTTTTTAAATACAAAGAAATACTTTTTTTTTCATTTCATGGTTTTGCCCTGGAAAAAGTTTACGGAAAGTAGACAAAGCTCGAGCTATTTAAAAAAAGTTTACCCAAAAAAAGAGCATTCCTATACCTATACGTAGTGTATTTTTAATTTCTTCAATTACCAATAACTCTGATGAAGTATCTTTAAAATGGCCCAATAAGAGTTGTTTTGGTAGTGTTTTTAGACGCTAAGCAACAAAAACATTAGGACTAGCCAGATTTCAAGCTTAACACAAAGTTTAAACTTTTGCAAACATTAAAAGTTGTAAAATATGGAAACGGAAGTCTTTTATGAAGTTTTAATGACTATTCCTAAACATTTTTCAGTTTACATGTTTACTTTACCCCATAGCGCATTATACATGTTTGTGGAAAATGTAAAACCCCATTCGACTCTCATACACTTTGCCCCTAATTCTCATACTAAAAAACTTTTAACAACAAGTGGGTATATATGCAAGTGTAAAACCCTACCCACAAACAATGAACCAACCAAATTACCAAACTACTATATTATATTCCATATACTATGCTATGCATTGTATTTTTTGGCAGCTATCTCATGTGATCTGATATGATGTGAAGCTCGAAGGGTTTCGCAGTAGTAAAAACACTTGGTCATGGTAGACCAGCCGGCTCAGTTGTGTGATGGCTCTCCTCGCGTAAAAACAGGATTGCTGGTGTATGTGAAAGAATAAGCTTTAGATTGGGGGAATGCAAGATTTCTCTAATCAAACTTATTAGACTTGATCTGGATGATGTAATTTGTGGAAACCAGGTTTTTTTGTGAGAGAACTTATAAGACCGGTGTGAATATTCAAAACTTTCTTAAATCAACAAACTTAATTTCTCATAAAGTTGTATCAAAAAGTCCAAAAACAGAAAAAAACAACTATTAGTGAAAATATGTATACAAAACTAAATAAAAATAAAATCCCCATTGTGATTGTTGTAGTTTTCCTAGCCGAAAAAAGTCATACGGATTATGTGCATATGTGATGATGTGTGAACGATGAAATTATTGAAAAAAATGAAAACGTCTTCTTGTTCATGTCTTCCTCCTTCCATCCCACTAACACTTCACCTGGTCACTTGAGAGACTTATGTGAGATGTTTTTTGGCCCAAAGTAGGAAAGGAGTAAAAGTAAAAATGTGTGTGTAAAAATGTTAGTGTTTCTTTAGTAAAGTCGGTACCTTGTGTGAGCTGACTCGATTTTACTTCGAATAGAGCTGAGATACGAAGAGAATAACAACATAAGCAATCAATATTATTTTAATAACAGTCTGCAAATTGAAAGGTGAAGTTTCTCAAGGGTGTACTGGAAAGTCTTCCTTCGTCTTCTTCTCTCTTCCTGTCCTTGTGAAAGCTTAAGTTTTGTTAGATTTTAAGAAACATACCACGGTTTTTCGGATTTGTCAGGATACTTGTTTAAATCATTTGAAACGGCTTTTGGAGTGAAGGCGATTGTTCCCTGAAAAATTGAAGCAGTTTTTGAGTTTTTGCGATTCAATAAATTCGGAATTCGTCAGCTATTTCTAATCTATAATAATCTTGTGCCGAATTGAATGAATAATGAAAGCTGGGTGAGAAGAAAAATAGAATATTAATATTGTTATGAGATTGTGTAAATATTGATCCGTATCTATCAAGGTCCCACTGGTTTTTCGCTACTCTTTTGGCGCAATGTTCTGATCAATATCAAGCTCTAAACTTTAAACTAATTCTGGGGAACGCCACAAATCCGCCCAGTTTTTACACTTGTTTGTATTCATACGACATGTAAACATTTCGACAACATTAATTATGATGTGCTTTTGTTGGAGCGGAGAAACTAACAGCTCATTTATGGTAGACCAACCCCTGTTTTTATTCTCAAAGAATTCTGGTGGTGGACAAAAATAATTACATGTTTATCGCCGACTTCACGCTTCCCATCAAATTTTCAATTCTGAATGAACGGGTTAAACAATAAGCTGGCGTAAGACTATTTTGTTTTTTGGAATTAAAACCAGCAGTCTATACAAGTTTTAGATTACGGAGAAAGTTTTTACTTTGAATTTATAAAAAATGTAAGTTAAAGAACACATAAATAGATAATCAGGATAAAAAAGGAAACTGGAATTAAATGTGACAGTAAAAAATAAAATAATAATAGTATTTGTTGTTGTCGTGATATGAAATCCCTTTTGTGTCGACTTACTTTCACTTCACATAATTCCCCCAGAAACAGTGAAGTGCATTTTGTGCAAAAGTGGAATGATATATACATGAATGTATGCAGCTGAAAAAATTAAAGTGTGAAAGGAAATACCCTGTATTTGGAAACTAAGTAAAAAGGTAAGCATTTTTCAAAAAAAAAAAATCTAAGCCAATTCCATATCCCATTCCCTCTTCATGATTTTGTAACTGCAAATTCGCGTTACATTCGAAATGTGGTGTTATGTTTTTGATTTCGGGATGTAGTCATCCTTCGAAATTATCAGCGTCCTGATCATGGCTATTTCGGGGCACATAAGAAAAATGCTATAGGCAGAGAATTCGGTAATCCCAACCTTCTGTGGCTTTGGTAATTCCATTTATTTAAACTCACCCGACATTCGTGGAAACATGGGACATACTTGCTAAGTTGCGCAATAGACCTACGTACATTAGAGAAGATAATACGTATTCGCCGCAACGACGACGACACTTTCTCATGTAATATGATATACAAAGTGTGTTGTGAGGTAGGCACTACATAAGTATATATACATTTGTTTGTCTTGTGGATTTTGCACACACATTCTCACATGAAAATGATTGTGCAAAGTGTGATGTAGTCTACTTTATTTTTAGCCTACTGCACTACTCATCCATTTCCTCTAATCCCAATTAAAACTTCTCCCGTTCTCTGCATTCATTGCACACATTTTTTTTTGAAGTGAAGTGTATATACCGTACCATAATATGGCAATGGCAGCAGCAGAGTAATCTTCCTCTCTCTTTTTTGCAACAGAGTTCCCATTTTCTTGAACTTTATGAGTGTTTATATAATATTCGCAGGAATTGGCAATTTTGTCCCCGAGGAGGAGATTGACGTGGCGTTACTTTAGATATATTCATTCCTTTTTACTTATTAGTACTGCCTTCACTCTTACTTACACAGACCAAGTGGCAAAGCACATTGCTAAAAGAAAAAACCAGCAGATGCGAGCTCGCACTTTCTTTTACCACGTCTCTGTCTGTTACTGGCTTCGTTTTCAGATTAGATTGGTGCGGTGGATTGTTTTGGGTTATATGGTTATATGTACGTCCTGTGTAAAAGTCTGAGATGTATTGGTCTTTTTGTGCTGCAATGCACTTAATGTAGAACGTACTTACACATATTTTCTTACATCTTTGCAAATTTTTCCATCCAATGCAAACCCCCATGCCAATTTCTGCAGACATTGACTGTCACGCCACATTATATCAAACCTATTATTTTATTATTACTTCTACTATATGAACATTCCGAAAGCTACATATGTTACAATTACAAGCTACCCGATTTTTTTCGTGTGCGTTGATACCATAACTACCAGGTTTAAAATCGCAATCAACCCGAATAGTTTCTCAAATTTACTATTTTTATCTTGGTAATTTTTTGCGTTCATCATGATTGTTAAAATTATAAAGTATCAAAATACATCATGCAAATTGCAGGATGTGATGAGTGTCAATGGTCACAAATTATGCGAGTCCACAGCATGTAGTTAAAATATATTTGTCATATTTGCTAAGACGGTACACAAAAGCGGGATGCTTTAATTTGTTCGTCAATTGTTTCGGGATGTTTCTTTTTCCAGACAAAAGCCAAATAATCGAGGAGTTTGTAAATCGATTAGTTGAAGTGATGCGAAAATTCAAGTGTCAAGTGGATTTGTTTATGGCATGTTATGTTTGATTCGTAGAAAACTAAACTGCATAGGTATATAGATATAGTGCGCCAGTACATGTTGGCAATTATTGGCATATATTTTACCTATATTTACTTTCTTTTCCGACATTGTTTACAATACATTTTATTGATTGGTTTCCAATGCGACAACTATATCGAATTTTCTTGACGAAGATCATAATTTGAGCTATTTTTATGTTTCAGTTCAATAGAGCTCCCAATAATACGCCATAAATAAATCAAAACTGCCATTCCATTCAAATGGCTATGTATTTAATTGCGTATCGTAACCTTACAAAAGGGGGACACTGATCCTTTGAACCTAGCGACTTTAACTTCCCGCGTTCAGATATGTCATATTGTTCGCAAAATATAATTTTGCCAGCAGATTACGGATATGTACTCGTAACTCGTATGAATATGAGGTGGATCCAGAGCCAGAGGTTGAATTGAAAAGGGTTCCGAAGTTCGTTCGGAAATTGATCCCGAGGTGGATTCGGAAATAGATCCAGAGGTGGGTTCGAAAGGGATTCTCTAAGTGAGCAAAACTGGTCGGCTATTTGTTTATGATGTTACAACATTTTAGGTTTAAAAATAATCTGTCTAGGTTGGACTTACATTTCATACCTCGGTCAAAGTCATGTGTACGATATATATTAAAATATCATTTATATATTATTATTATTATTATTATTGTCTTTATTCGCAAAGTATGTAGGTGCTTATGTTAGTATCTGACCGTTTGCTGCATCATTTCTTACTATTTCGATCACGATCATAATCATCACAAGGTAAATCCCCTTCCTCAAGCAGGTAAAACTAGGTAAACACTAGTAGCTACTTTTTAAAATATTAAGAACGTGCTATGCCTGCTACTTCCACGTAAAGAATGTTGGTGAAAGTAAGAAAACATGCCAGAAAAGCCTAAACAAAAGTATTCGAACTATAACTAAAGTGACTTAAAACACGCAAAGCACTCTTTTTTTTATATCTCTCTCTTCTTTCAACTCTCAACCTGTCCAACAATCTTTTATATATCAAGTGGTTGGTATTTTTCTGAAGATCATCTCACGTAAACCTCCGTTACACCAACAGCAATACAAACAATGCTGTCTGAACACTGGTCCGGTCGAGCTTGTGATAAGCCCAACTACTACAATAAATATCCTATTTATAAACCTTTCAATTATAGTTAGTCGATCAAACTAGTTTTGTATTAGACATTACATTAAGCTAGGTAAAATTGATATCACGGCAAAACATCCAATCCTCTAAAAGCACATTTCCCCTCTTCAGAGTAATTGGGCTTTCCCCCCTTAATTTCAGTAGTTTATCTTGACTCCAAATTCCTACCTATATTTTTACTACAATCCATAATACAAAAATGTTTGTAGGTACCTATGCATGCATTGCTTGCACTTTGGTTTTGTAGAGAGAAGAATGGTCCCAACCTAAATAAAAGTCTGGTGGTTGCATGATTGTGAAAGTATTCAGTAAAGTAAAGACATCAAAATTGCTTCACTTGTGGTGTTATAACTTGGAATATGGACGTCAGATAATTATTTTTTAAATTGTTGAAAGTTGATGTAGGTTGATGGCTACTTGGAGAAAACATCGGAGGTGAAATAAATTTCAGGGAATTTATAATATGTTAACTAGTTTTTGTGATAGCAATTAAACTTGAATTGTCCGTAGTGTTTGTTGACAGGTGACTTGCAGCAAAAATTCTAAAAACAAAACGGCTGCAACTTCTCATATCATAACGACATTGCTTTTCTAATTGTGTTTGTATGGAGGAATATTATGGGCTAAGATTTAACAAATGTTTCTAAAAATTATATTTAAATAAAATGATGACAAAAGTTATAAAACCATTTGACTTCGTATTCGGGATTTTCTCCAAGTGGCCGGCAACCCGCAGAAGCATTATTGAGAATGATGGAAGGATATATATATATATGTATCATGACGTAGGTAGCTTATAAATGGACGGATGAACTCATTGTGATCAACAGTCAACACACAGACAGACATGTCAATAATGTCAGTACTGGCACACTGGTAGAAGTGTTTGTTTTCAAGCGCCCATATTGTATATTATTGTATGAATCGTATTGTTTGAGTGATTTTCTTTTCTAATTCCCCATCAGTACATATTCCAGTGGAATATTTCAACTACACATAAAACTTCATCACGATAATAAACTACAAAAACAGGTTTTCATTCTTCTTCTATAACTTAAACTGCAGCACTGTTGCTGGCTTAGAATTTGGAACCATGGTACGTGCTTCTGATTTCTGATACACATCGTACATGAATCAACATCAGCCATGACATGCATCTTTAATTTCTCCTTCCAGTGTATTTGAAATTTGCATACTACTGATGACAATATCTATTTGCGTAAAACATATTTTTGCAATAATTTTGTGCACCACTCTTTTGCCATTGCCATTTTCATGTTAATAAGTGCTGATTTCTAATGTGGGTGGCTTTTGTTTTTTAATTCTTAAAAAAACGATCATGTTCTAGTAATAATGAATAAAGACTAAGTGACTTTGAATAAGATTGATTTCAAAATTATTGTGAGGTAGCATATACCTACTTGAATTTAAAGAGCTCTGGATGCCAAGTGCCAGTACAGCTCCTTAAATAGAAATAACTATCCATGTAGTTCAACAACTGCAATTGTAAAAAATATTAAGAGGGACAAACTGTGATACATGAATTCAAAATACAGTTCTTGGGAATTTCTTTTGTTTTTTTTGTTTGAAATGTGAGCAGGTGCTGGCAAGCATCTTATGCTGTATCATGTACTGGTGACTGGCGTGTTGCTAAACTAAAACAATGTACGTATCTATGTTTTTTAGGAGAAGATGGAATAATTCAATAATTCACTCAATACTAGACTCACGGCATTTGTTGCGCATACATTTAAATTTCCCAGGAGTAGAAACTTGAATTCAAAATGAGCTCAATAAAACCAAGGAAATAAAAAAATGTTTCTAAGCACTGAATCCAGCCCAACTACAGACTGTAGACCCATTTATGTACATTTGCAATTCACATACAATGTAGAAGCTACAAAGCGGATGATGAAAACAAAAAAAAGTATTGTGTTTTTTACGTAAATTCGTTTCAAGTTGGAATATGCAAAGTTGATAAGTCTAGCTAAACGAAACCATCATCATTCCTATTTCAGCTAAAATGCGAATGCTTAGAATTTGTCAGCTCTTATTTAAGCGCAACTCTCATTTGCAAAACAAAGTTTAACTTGCAAAAACTGTTAGAATATTAGCAACCATCATCCAATTTATTATAAACGATACATTTTGGAGAAATAGCTGGCTAACAACGGCCACTTTTAGCCTTCCACCTAACCCATCTTTCCTTATTATTGGCCAAGCTGCCATCATAATCGCCATAAAAAGGACAGCATTGTAGGACACGAATCGTAGATTTAAAAAAGGGAGGCTCCTTTCTGGGAGCTTGCCTGCTGTCTGCTTGTCTATTTATGTCTTTTGTATTGATTGATAAATTATTGCTTGCTAAATTGTTACGTAATAATTGAGTGCTCAATTATTACTTAATTAAATAGATCTCGAATTACAAATGAGTTTGTTGCTTACGATCAACAATGACGATCTAAAATAATCATCATAATTCGGTCAGCTCCTGGTGATCTGAGTTATAAGAACCGGTTTTTCATTTTTACAAATATTATTGTTAGAAAGGATGTTGAACAAATTTTTTTGTGCTAGTTAATTATAATCCATTTATGTGGCGGTTTTCTATTTCTTCATCACCTTAGCGTTCGTTAAATGGCAAAAGAGATGAAAATCGGCAATCAGCCTCCGGTGGGCTAATAATTGTTGAGTCATATAAGTGCGGTGAGAATTCTTAAGTCCCTATGAAACCCAAGGCCTTATGTGAAAACTATGCCAGCTATTTATCTATATACACGTATCGATAGCCTAGTCGGACGAATTCCGTTAAATTAAGTCTCCCGGGAGATTACAAATCCTCAACTAATTACTTTTCGTTAAATAATATTATTTTTATGATCACGATCACCATCTAATGTTACACCTCTAAAATTGCTTTGTTTGGAGGTGAAACACCTGAAAAAGTTAATTACAATTAATTAACTGCATTCGATTTGTTACTTGTAGTTAAATAATATCATATTGAACACTACCGTATTGCATATTATGCGTATATTTGTACATACTATCGCAGCTCAATATTTTGACGTCATAAAACATTCATCATCATTTTGTAATACGAGAGCCAAAATCGTTTCGGCAACTCACAGACGAAAAGATAAATAGAAAAATGTACGGTTTAAAAAACCATGCCAGAAGCCTGAGATGAAGTTGTCTCTTGTTCATAGATTTGTTCATAGGAAATTGGAGATTCAATAGAAATTCCCTTGATACCATGCGATTCTACGGCGACCGAGGACATACATGGGTGGCCAAAGTTTTTAGTACATACATGCATACTATATACGTTAAATTGCAATAGTCCAGTAGTAAAAGCAAAAAAATATACATAGGTAATTAAGGTATGTTCGTTTCGTTAGTTTTCGGGAGACGACTTTTTACTACTCTTTTCAGTAATACTTGTATAAAAAAATATAATAAGCTAGTCAATAGATTTGAGATTTTTTTTTTGAAAGTTTCTTGATAGTACAGCAGCAGATAAATGATGTATTACCATAGCTTAAAACTTTTTCTTTTGAAGAATTATTGTTAAAGGAAAAAGAAGCAGTTTTGAGGATCGGATGGAATGGGAGCGCGCCATTCTGGTTCGCGACTTGTTGCTAATCGAAGCGTTACCTCCTCCTTCCCAAAGAAACACACACTGAAATCTGTGTACTGCTGTTTTGTATTAATGCATGCACATAGGTAGGTACTTAATTTATATGAACTCTACAATACAATGCTGGTGGAGACGATATATCTCATATAAAATTTACTTTTCGTTCTGGCTTCTGGTTTGGTTTCTTATCCCTATTATTATTATTATTATTATTATATTTTCATTTATGTTCCCTTTTCACCTCTCTGACTCCACCTGTTTTTAACAGTTTCACAATTGAGCAAGCACTTCAAGCCCAAGAAGAAGGATGAATACCAACCAAGAAGTATATAGATGAACAATTGAGCTTTTATTTTGCTTATGATCTCTCACGAGTTTAGATTGAGATCTTCCCAAAGTTTAAAAGCACAATACAATATTTTGTGTTGTGCTATCAAAAGTCCATTTTATTTTTTTCAAAACTTGGTTGGATTGTTTCTCATCTACATTTAAGCTTCTGCACTTATACGTTTGAATTTTCAAGTTGAAGCACCTCTTTATATAAATCTTATATACCACTGCTCTTTAATGAATTTCATACCTAGAAATTATTGCGGTGGACTACACGTGACACGCTTGCTTGACTCTCTTTCTTATTATATGGGCCTTTACTCCGATCTGCGCACTGCTCTGTGTACAGACACATGCTTGACCTCTATTATTATTGAGGGATTTCTCTAGGAATGTTTTTTTTGTATAAAAACGATCATTTATATTTCCATTCAAAATACATTTATGATAATTCTTTCTTTTTTTGTGATTCAGTCAAGAATTTACGTAGTATGCACTTAATAATACATGGAGACAAGTTATACTACTCGTATATGTGTACTCTGCATGGCATGGGGTATTTTGCGTTGGTCTATTTTTACATGACACGTATCACGTTTGTATGTTGGTGGTATTGTATGCTGCCGTGTTGCCCAATAAAAGTGCACTGCCCTGCAACAACTGTTTTATCAGCGCTGAGCAGCGCAAAAATAATAATAAAATATGCCGTGTTTTGTAGAGATCAGGGATAAACTTGTCAACGTAGACACGGCTGCTGCTACGCTACATAACATAACGGATTGTATACCTCAGTTTTGTTGTATGTGTGTTGGTTGTAAGCATAAACGGTAAGTTAGAAAATTTGTTGACTTTATGATGTGTGGTGGGGTGAAAGGCAACAATAAAGCAATAGATGTGTACTTGTCTCAGCCTTCTGCTGGAAAAACGTGCACTAAATTTGTTATTACAACAATTGACTGCGTTTCGAATTATTATTGATGTCAAATACTAGAAATATTTAATTGATCAGTTACATTAACATGCTACAAAATTCTATATGCTATCAACAAAGATACACATATTTTTTTAATCAGTAGAAAAAATTAATTATTATATTGTTTACAATATATGCTAAAAAAGAAGGGCATACATATTTATAAAGCAAGAAGTAATAATAAAAACTATAATTACACACATTTTTTGATCAACCATTTTCTACATTCCTTGTCAAATGTAACGTTTTCTATCGTTTTCCATGAGGAAGAGTGTTCCATAGTCATCATATTCCACGGTATGATGATTCTCCTATGATGATGGATGATGTTTGTTGATTGCAGTTACTATATTTTGGCAATAAATTTTAGAAATATTTCATAAGACTGACATATAAAAATTGTAGTTGGTGGTCATTGTGGACTAAATTACAATTGCGGATTGAGGTGTTGTGACGAAAGGGCAGAAGACTACCTACCATATATAATACATAAATATACGAATAGCGACTCTACTTCATGAAGCACTTCCGGCAGTGAGCACATCAACCGGAACAAAATTTGGAGCAGGAGCAACATTCATATGTACATGCATTATGCTCATACCTACTTACTGAATATATATGTATATTACACAGCGATTTTAATAATACAGGTGCTGCCGCTGACGTCGCGTTGGGCTGATGAGGAGAATGAGCCGTCGACACAAATAAAAAATTTAAAACGCAAATGTAACGACCAAGAAAATAGCTGAACCGTATAGAGCATCATCATCATATCTATCTGTTGCAACAAATGTTTGTTGCGTTGTGGCAAGTCTCAGGTGCAGGTGATATAATGAATGAACAGGTTGAACTAGATAGTCATCTTACCCCTGCACCGTATGATGTATTATTACGTGCTCGTACAAGTCCTACATCTTCTACTTATAATTTCTAACGAATAAAAATTTTCTGGAATTTTTTTCATAATCTATGTATCCATGCAAAGCAGTGCAGCTTTGGATGTATTGCAAGTCTACCTACTGCCACTACCACCACCGGTCATGCATTCTTCTTGTCTTTCAAGTTTCCTGTTTGTGTCTCTGTTTCCTTCTGTATGCAAGAAAAATGCTTAGGTATATTAAATATTGCATATTATTTTATGTTTCAGTAAATTTTACGGTTTTAAATAAATTCAAATACGTAATAGGTAGATAGATAATTATTATTAGTTTAGCCTGCTTAGCTTAAATACAGCTATTAAACAATGCAGTTTCAGCAATTAATTTCAGCAGGTAATTTGTTAATTAGGATTTCACTTATAGTCAATAAGTATAAATTAATGTTTAGTCCAGTCCAGGCATCGCAATAATAAAATAAAGAAAAATATAGCTGTTCCATGCTAATATGCCATGTGTTATGTAACTGTAAATAAAATTGGAGTATGGGTGTGTACCATCTGCTATCCCGTCTATCATTGTCAAATCATCATGATAAAATGGATCGTTTAATGGCAGCATAAATGCGATAGCACAGCCCAATTCAATTACTAGAAACCGTCAGGTAACGACGAGCATTTTAGTATTCCTGTCCCTGTCACTGTATCTATGTTGTCAATAACTCGAAAATGTAACGATTTCGAATTTATGTATTAGCTATAAGTGATAACCTGACGCCCTTCTCGGAAGTCTATTGATTTTTGGTAAATTTGATGTACCCCCGGGGGAAGAGGCAACTAATATTTTTATTTCATTATAACAATTTATTCTTTGTCATATCTCAGACTTGAGAATTACAAGAAACGTACATACGTGTTACTTTGACCACACAATCTACCCCGCCGCTTGCGGAATGTTACCCGCCATATAAAATGCTTCCACCTATTTTTACCCCACTTGGTATACTACAAACTACATCATAAGATCATGCCGTACAGGTTATTTATTACTAGACGTGTGATTCGCATGACATAAATTATGGCAAAATATGTATGACAATATGACACAAATATTGGCAATATATGTCATCGGATATGACAATTTATTTAACCGCTAAA
>JAHZNC010003869.1:0-10345 GCA_027744095.1 Zhuqinia jingwanae | reverse complement strand
AAAATACTTTATATTCATAAAAATAAATAAAAATACTGTGCATTTGCTAAATTTCTCCCGGGATTACTAGCATTTTGCAAATCACGTACCTATGTACATCCATTATCCATATATATATGGACTAATGATAAGCGTAAGCCAACCAAAAACGCAGAAATATTGTCAAAACTGGAAAAGAGCAAGCGGTCAATTTGGCATTTCAGTTGAGATTTACACCTATTTAAAACCAAAAGGCTGTAGCACCTGACAGCAATAAGATTGATACAAGCCTTTAAGCACTGCACTGAAAAGAAAACTGATCCAACCATGGAAGAGGACGATGGTGAAGTTAATGCGTCAATAAAATCCGCCACCAAAGCAGGGCTTCGTACGAGCCAGCTTAGTGACCTTAAGGCTTTTGATTCTGATGAACTGGCAGGGACGCGTGCCGTGACCGATGGTAAAGGTCAAGTCAAAGTACCACCAGGAGCAAAGAAAGTGCGCTCAAAAAAAAGCCAAAATGTAGTATACGGAACGGACCTCGACGACCTTGCGGATGATTTTAATGACCAGGATTACGACAACGACCTTAATTACATAGACGCTGTAGACGACGACTTTGATGAGGGACATCATGATGAGGATGTTGAGGGACATCATGATGAGAATGATGAGGGACATCATGATGAGAATGATGAGGGGCATCATGATGAGGATGATGAGGATGATGAGGATGATGAGGGACATCATGATGAGGATGATGAGGAACAGCATGATGAGGTTTATGAGAATGATGTGGCTCAGGCCGATGATATCGATGAGTCAGAAGAAGAAGATGAAGGAGAGATGGATGAGAACACTGGCGGTAAAACAAATCATATATATATATAGCATATTATACTTTTGTAGCTTATACAAATGCGTATTAAAGAGTCAAAGTGTAATTCGTATATCGTTTTCATTAAGGCTATTATGATGAGGATGAGAATTGGGAAGACGAAGAGGACCTACATGTAGNAAGAGTCAAAGTGTAATTCGTATATCGTTTTCATTCAGGCTATTATGATGAGGATGAGAATTGGGAAGACGAAGAGGACCTACATGTAGAAATGAATGAAAAAGACCTAGATGCTCAACGCCAGGAAGCCTACGAGGCAGCTTTGTTGGCTGCTGAAGAAGACAGAGAAAGAGTCCGAGATTTACGACTAGCTGAAATCATGAAGAAAAAAGAGTTGCTAATAGAACGCTACTTAAGAGTTGCCCGCGTTATGATACGTCAACGGAAAAAGAACATATTTTTGCAAGATTACCTTTACCATTTAGCATACAGAAAAGGTGTTCTTCGCGGAGATACTCAAATGCATAACGGTAGTGAAGAGATGGATGAAGAAAGCATACTCGGAAAAGCTAACCAACGACGCCAGCGAAGAAAGAATGTTTTGATGGCTTCTAGATTCTCGAGATTTCTCCGAAAAACCGGCCATTTTTATGATGAAGAGCAAGGGGAGGATGCAGCTAAATCGCGTCATCATCATCAACATCACCATCATCGCGAGGCCGCGAAAAGTCTGAACGCAAACGAGCAGGGAAAATCCAAACATAATTTTAATGTGCCGCGGAACGAAAATCAAACATTGAACAAAAACAACCAGCATCACCATCATCATCATCATCATCATCATCATCATCATCGCAAGAACCGGGTGCCATCAACAGCAATTCGTAAAAATAGTCGTGCATGTCTAGAAGCCGAAGAGGGAAAAGAATGTCCCTTGAATAAGAAGACTAAAGAAAACATAAAAAATCTTCTGCACAAACGTAATAAACAGAACCAGAAAAAGGCCCAGCCAGGATCAGCAAAGACTGTTGAAACTACAAAGCAAAAGCCACGTAATTTAGCTGAGCTGCTAGAAGCAAAGGCTGCAGCGACTATGTACAGAGCAATAAAAAATGCGGATGCAGCTTTGGATGCTTTTGAAAAACACCGTTGTCAAATGGCGAAAAAGAAACAACTAATTAAAATAGCTAAACTGCTAGAAAGGCAATACAGTGGAATATCTCTAATGGATCAAGAGCGAAATCATTTGGTGTCATTTGTGGAAACTTCGGTGAAAGCACAAAACCTTGCAAAAAAGAAAGCGCTCAAACGCCAACAAAGAAACAAGTCCCAAAATAAGGCTGGAGTGGTAAATTTTAATCACCAGTGGACAAAGTCCTTGGAAAAAATTCGAGAGTTAAGACTGAAAAAGGCAAAGCTGGAGCAGGAACATAGACTCGTGCTATTACGTAAAGTGAAACACTGGCACATTTGGGAAAAGCGGAATGCGACCGCTATCGAAACCGTTTATGATTTCGTGACCAATATGTCTTCCAAAGTGAATATGACGAAAAGGGAAACAGATTCCTTCAACCAAGGCATAGAGCAGTTCCATAAGCAATTACACGCTTTGCATGAGACCATGTTGGAGCAAGTCGTGAAAATGTTCAAAGCGCAAACCATGTTGTACATGGCTCAAAGACAAGCAAAGGATAACACTAGCGTTGCCGCTCCAATGATAAAAGGTTTCACAATGTCGGATTTTGAAAGAATGGCAATTGAGAATCAAGAATCCCATCAGAAACTTTTGGAAAGGCAGGAGCATTTGGTGGAACAATATGAGAAGATGAAAATTTACATAAAGCATGTAGCAGACACTCACTTGCGCAAGCAACGTAGTTGGGGCGCCCTTCGCACAGGACGACATGACATGAAACAACTGACGCACCTATGCTTTCACGAAAGAGATAACTTGTTAAAGAAATTATCCGAAATAAGGCAAGTCAAGAGATTGCACCAACGCTTATTCATGCAGATTTCCGTTGTAGAGAACAAACACCTTTTCAAGAACTTCAGACAAGTGAATGCAAGAGTCCAGGAATTGAATGACATGGAGAGAACTTTACAAACTCAACTTCACCAAGCTCAGAGCGCTCTTCGGGTTTTGAAGGTCAGGTACGCTGATACTCAAAATCGAAACGAAGATGCAGAAAAGGAACGCGAAGAGAAAGCCACGCGAGATCATTTGCGGCATAGCATAGAAACTATCAAACACCGATTTAATCCTAGGATTCCGGACACTCTGTACAATGTCAACATGGCCACCAAGAAGTCTCAGCAGATAGAGTATGCCAATGCTCTAGCACCCTCTAAGGAAAGGAAATCTAGTACCTTAAACAAAAATAAATTCCCTTGTGTTTAACAAAATGACTAAAAAAGTATGCAAGGTTTAAAATGCTTTCGCTTGATGAATGAAGAAAGTCCGAATAAAATAGCTCGTCACAACAAGGGCATATTATATATCTCTGAAAATTCATAAATTTTTATACAATTTTTATTTTTCTTCATCGACAATGCCTTCTCATCGTAGAGAAAGTGTATTTGTAGTAGTAGTATGTAGATATAGAGTGATGTACAAACTATTATTTCATTTATTACCGCCACTGATAACATCGTCAAGTCGTTCAGTATATTAATTCATTAGTTTCATTACGGTTTCCCAGCTTTTCCATTTAAAATCGCTTGTTAACTTTTATACCTTATACATTACTTGTATTATTATTTTTATTTAACGCTTTAATATATCTCACGGTTTGTGTAGTACATGAAAATGCTTTTTTTGTGTGTGTGTGTGTGTGTGAAAAGTAACAATTTTAATTTATAAAAATTTCATGTACTCCATATTAGGTACCTTACCAAACTGATCGTTCGTCGTGAATGACTTGATGCCCCAATAATATTCCAAATTCATATACATACCATGTTTATCATTATCATTGCATTTCATGTGTCGTAGTAGAAAGTAATAATATAGTTAACGTACAGGAATAGGTGAAAAGTAGTCAATCTTAAGATCATTTGTTACTTGAAAGAAAAACGTAGTAGTAGTAGTAGAGTAGTTAGAAGTATGCATACTTTGTGTATGTGCATACATGTCTCGTGAATGTTTTTGAGAGAATCTCAGTTTTCATTGTTTAATACGATTTTCAGTTAAAATTGTATCGTTTCCCAAAATTTACAATCCTCTCTTTGTCACTTTACAATAATAATCTAGTATCTCAATATTTCAACTAAACTAAATAACTAAAATGAAGACAAGAGTTGAATAATATATATGTTGAATATTTAATTGAAGAGTATATAATCCTACATGAATAATAATATTATCTAACCTTTACATTATTCAGGAGGATTTTAGTGCATATTTATTTATTAATTACATAATATTAATCTGAGCTCTTTGTCTTCTCTAAAACGTTATATTCGTATAGAGTCAACTTTAAATTAATAGGAATCATCTACGAAGGATCTTCTTTCTACATACATATATGCTAGTAGTAGACCATGTCAGCTAACATCATCATCATTAAAATATATTGTATTATCCATCATTCAAGATCCAGGATTAAGGCTGCGAATTGTACTTACATTTCACATACAACAAATACTATTAACAAATAGCAACACTAATAATAACCGTTATTAAAAGATTTCTACTTCTGAAAATTAAAATGCAATTTATTGTTTTTTGGCTTGTTCGCCAACTCCTACCTTGAAGTCATTGAAGTGATATATCATCATTGCTTTTGTATTTGTTTTGCTAAATATTATGTACCATACAAGAGACCATCATTCATCACCAAAAATATAATCACACTAACTTCGTAAATTAAAAAAATCATCTTCACATCCGCTTGAAAAAGTTGAGACTGCGTGCGGTTAACTTAACGTATGATTCACTTATACTTCAAAGCTATCATTATTTTTATTCTTCTTCATTTTTCATCTTTGTGGACTCGGCCAAATTACGACAACTCATCGAAACAGTCTTCACATTTATACACTTTTTTAAGCTACACCAAAAAATAAATTGAACAACATGATTAAAATAAACATTACTGACAATGAGAAACAAAAACTGCTTGGCTTATCATAAAATATTGGCAGTTTTTCGTAGTACGTCTGGTCTGGACCCCTTTTTCTGTTTTTGCATAATATAATATAATTACAGATAATAACAAGAACTAAAATTAGTACATTACATATTAATATTACATTTTGTAACAACAATAAAATAAAAATAAGAATAAATTTTTTACATGACTGAACATATTTTATATAAGTATCACTAAAACAGAAATCAATAATAATTGCTTCTTCGTTGAAACACATGTCAAAGATTAAATACAGCGGAGAGAAAGTGTCTACAATTGCACTATGTACTATTAAATCATTTTTAGAATAAAATATTAATATTTTAATAATAATAAAAAAGCGTTTTCCCACGTGATTAGTATAATTATTTTTATGCAAACATTATTATAATAATTTAATAGTGAACAATGGCAAGTTATATAGTTCTTCTTCTTCTTCCACATTAAAAAGGCATTATCATGACGAAATGAATATTTTTTATTGTTTTATTAACAAAAAAATCACTAGTTTACACACTACACTTTGTTTGCTACTACATCATCACTACAAAATAAAGAAACTGAGAGATAAATTCAAGAGACGCTACTGGTTCGTAGTATTTCCAGTTGTTCGAACGATACTTCACGCTTTTTTATGCTATATCGAGAGAGATGTCGATGATTATATTGTTTTTAAACACTTTATGACGCGATAAGGTACATTACATTATTTTATGTTTTTCAAACACTAACTGTGTTTTTGTCATTATGCATTTATATCATTATTGGTGGTACTTCCAGGGAAGAAAAGACACATTTTGACGCTTTTTTAATGCCATTAAAACTGGTATGTAAGTGGTTAAAAGATAATATAATATAACGACATTTTTAACTAAATATACTTGTGAACGTTGAAGAGTAAACTTAATTGCGTCAATATATTTTTTGTATGTTAATGTACACATTTATGCAACATGATTTGACCTTAATAGAATTAGACAGAATATATTTAGTGAACGAAAGCCAACAACATCTCTTAAACTGTTTTGGATTGGAAGATTTTTATACGCAATATGCGTTCAGAAGTAACATATTATATATTATACGTCCTTTTTTCCTCATATTATATTTTTCGACAAAGCGTAAAAAGATGCCTTTCTTCTCATATTATTTCATGTTTCAACTAAAATCATTACACCACCAAACCAAGTATCATTTTCTTCCCTACGTCCTACTGTACGAACTTCTTACTATTTTCTTTCCTTTCAAAACTCTGTCTCTCGACAAACACTAATATAAAACTAATTTGTATTGTTTTTTTACGTGTCATAGTAGATATCCGTTAATTTACTTATAGTATTACTTGTATCATTATTAGAAGGTCTCTGCTGATCAGTCAGTGTAAAGAATTATTTGTTGATCATTCGCTCCAACTTCCAATTGAACGTATTGATGCTCTCCTATGGACTCGTTTGGCATACTTTGAATCTGCCTCATGAAATTATTTCTTGATCTATAGAATGAAATAAAAATGTTAATCAATTAACCAATATTACTGGAGACCAATTAACTAATCCCTTTATAAGTTCGGATTTTCTTTTTGTGCAAATCAAAAAATTAGTTTATTATTTTAATTTGAATGTGATATAATGAACAATGATGCAGAAAACTGGTCCATTTCATAAAGATACTTACCTGAAACGGTTTTTCACCGGTGTGCACCAATTGATGCCTTTTCAATTTTGAGCTCTCGACGAAGGCCTTTCCACATTCTGCACATACATGAACTCGGGGTCCATGCGTGTGCAAATGCTTTCTCATGGCAGAATTATCCCTGAACATTTTCGTGCATCCCTACAAATAAACAACATATATTAATGCATCTTTCACCCCGGAAATGGCAAAAAAAAGTTAGACAACAAATGAAATTATACTTTGTGTGGACAAGCAATCGTTCTTGCTATATCATCTGAAGCCTTTTTTGGTTTCAAACGAGCAAATTCAGCAAGTTGTTTCGGATCGGAAAGATCCAAACCAGGTATTCCTTGAGGAGGAATTTTCCTTCCCGTCATATACTCGGTGTAATCTGGATCTTGGTCTACAGTGGACGTTTCCTCAATCGTAATTCCGTCAGGAAGTTCTTGTTTCACATGCATCATTGGTTCAGCTATCACAAAGACATTACAATATACATATATGTTATAAATTTAAGTAGTGGAATACTATGTAAACGATTAAATGTGAGCATATTTAGGGGGTTAGTGTAATTGTTCCTCACCTTCATCGTTTCCAGAAGCCCACATCGTAACAGAAAATTCCCCTTCCAGCGTTCTAATTTGCACTTGTTTCGGCTCCCATTTCTTCTTTTGCTGGAGCCCTGTTCCCCCTAAAGGCTGCTGAAGGCTAGGATCATATTCCCTTATTCTCCTCCTATTATTATTGCTAAAACAAGGACCTCCTGGCAAAATTCTACGGAGTTTCTTGCTACTATTATTATTCGAATTCGACGCCGTTGACGATAACAAATGATGAGGAGATGAACGGTAGCTTGAGGAAGGCGAGGGCTCTGAATGATCCTCATCGATCAGGATTCCAGTATCAGATAC
The DNA here is from genome assembly GCA_027744095.1 of Zhuqinia jingwanae. Lineage (NCBI taxonomy): Eukaryota > Metazoa > Arthropoda > Collembola > Entomobryomorpha > Paronellidae > Zhuqinia > Zhuqinia jingwanae. Next base: position 2,810 of record JAHZNC010003869.1, on the reverse strand, counting down.
TAAAGCCATGTTGGGATCATCATAGCCAACGATTTCTTCTTGCCCATCGAGCATTACCTCATGGTCATCTAGCCCAACGTCATCATCCTCCACAGCTATCTCAATGGTGTCATGGTCATCAAGGGTTTCAATTTCAACCTCTTCCATTTGCGGTTGGATCTCTACTTCGGTTATGACATCCGGGCTCAAATCCATGGTTGATACCCCTTACTGATGACCAACGACAACGACGATGTTCAAAAATCACGCAATGATGATCACTTCCAAGGTGGACAAAACAGCAAGCTGCTTTCACTTCTTTTAAAACAGATTCTCACTGCTTTTACCTATGCGGAAGGACAACACATTGAAGAAAATATAAAACTTAAACTTGTTGGACATCAAAAATCAAAGCACGCACGTTTTGACTACACAAAACCGTCAACTTAACTATCCCATTTAGAATGTGCCTCACAGATCCAATTTAACAATAAACGATCAAATATCGAACTTGCTCCAGAGTTTCTCCTAGATCACAATTAATAACTCTACCACCACAATATCTTCCAATTTTCCAGTGAGACTTATAACAAGTTTAATGGCAAGATTGTACTTACCTGAAGTTATCAATAATTATTATTATTGTTGCACTTTTCACAAAAAGTTAATATCTATGTTTCGACTACTATCATAATCAACACTAATCAAATTGTCAATGAGCTAAAATAATTATTGCCACTACATTATCATTATTACAAACTTTACACCAAAACTACCACTTTGTACTTGGTATTAGCAAAGACCAAGTAAAAGCATTTACATTTTTTTTAATCATCTATACCAACCACTCAAAACAACAATCAATGCACCTATTTTACGGGAATGAATTCACAATGCACCCAGTTTCACGGGACAAATGAGAATAAGGTTCCGTATACCTTACTACTTACTTATTGTATTGTTAGGAAAAACGAGAGACTTGTAAATATATCAACTTACTTTTTATATACGAAAGAAAAAAAGATTTTGAATCCCTTTTGTTGTCCCTTCTTCTTCTTCTTCTTCTCACTTGACTATTATTATTATCAGCGGAGGATGAACATGATCATCTCGTCTTCTTCAGTAACTTTGCTGGTTGTTGGTGATGATGATGTTGATGATGATGATGAATATGATGATCATCTATCTAAGATTCTTTTATTATTTCTTTAGCTCCGCTCGAAAAGAAGAAAAATTGGATGTGCGAGCCAAGAAGTGAAGATCACCAGCCAGAGAGAGAGAGAGAGACGAGGTATTGTAATTGTAGTAAAGCAAGGTAAATAGCATAAAAGCCGGAGAAGAGAGAAAATATCCCACAAATGCTTTTCTTTATATTATGCCGTTTATTATAGGATGTCTGTCTGTGTGTGTGTGTGTTGTGTTGTGTATGCTTATCTTTTACTCCACTGCTATATATATTCCACTCCACAACAGCCAGACAGACCGAATACCCGAAAGATCTTTTTTTTTTCTGTAAAAAATAAAAGATGCATGGAATAGGTACGCATGTGATGATAATAATGAAAGCATATTATAATTTATAATGCATTGTACAGTGTATACTTATATCACATACATATATATTTTTTGAAAAAAAAAATCTTACCGACTGATATATTATGATGTTTAGAAGGGTCTCTTAACTAAAAAGTTTCAAGTCTTGGAAGATGTATTTATGTAAGTTTTATACAGGAAGGATGAAAATAAATGTACCAAACATTTTTTTAGCATGAAAGAATACCTGTTATTAATATAATAAGTTTTCATTCTATTCTGTGATGAGTTTAACATAATGTGTTGTATCTCATATCATATGCATAATATCAATGTATGTACCTGACCTGTACTTAACGTACCTTATAGCCTTATACATATGTATATATTTGTCATTTACTTTTACCAAACAATCTGCTCGTAATAAAAAAGGATTCACTTCACACAATCAGTCCGGTGCAGTGGTATATAATAAAATATACAGCAAACTTTGTATACATAAGTGGTATATTTCCAACTGTTTTTATTATACTACATTGCATTATATTGGTCTCGGTGTGAAAAAGAATGCAAAGGATACAACTCTGAATCTTTTGTAACCCTAACCATTTAGGATTTTTTCATACGGATTTTTGTTGAACACTAGCCAGAGTTACTTAACCATGTTTGATGTTACATAAAAAAGCTTATTCCTCAATCCTCTGTTTTGTTACTTTTTAGTACGGCACCGTTCTTTCGGTATATTCCTCACGCTAAAACATCGTCAACCCTTTCATGTTTTCCTTGCATGAAAAATACTTTGTATATTTCCATATAACCTTTGGTAATTTAGTTTTTGTGGTATGCATGCATACATGATTGTTTGTATGTTTGTAAAAACATGCATAGTTTGTATGTCGAATGTGGTCCAAAACACTTGGACCAGTTTATCCAGTAAAAGCAGTTTATGCCTGCCTGTAGCCTGCCAGCCCTGTTGTGTGGTGTCGTAAAAATAAAAAAAGAGTTGTTGAGTCCAATGAAGTCTGAAGAAGAGCTGCTAAAGTACCTATAGAATTTCTTGTAGAGACAAAACCTTAAAACCCAAATAAACACTCGACTCGGAGCAATAAATATAACTTAGTAGAGAAATCTGTGCAAAGTAGTATGAAATGGAAGATAAACTAATATATAGTTTTTTTGAGACAACACACACACACGCATTCCTTGTTTATATATTGTAAATAAAATGTTGTGGAGTATCCATTTAAGTTTAGTTAAAAATACTAGTTTTCTTATTTTTTGTCTCCACGTTTTTCTCG
>JAHZNC010003867.1:0-11739 GCA_027744095.1 Zhuqinia jingwanae | reverse complement strand
TAGAAGAGTATGAGTATGCTCAAACACTATTCAAACTTTTTAACATGACGAACTTGTGGGACTATACACTTTTGTATTTACAGACTGATGTTTTAATTTTAGCATCAATATTCGAAAAGTTTAGAAATATGTCAATTCAAACATATAAACTTGATCCTGTTTGGTACTTTAGTGCTCCAGGTTTAGCTTGGGATAGTGCTTTAAAGCACTCCAAAGTTGAACTAGATTATTTAACCGAGGAGCAGTATACGTGGTTTGAGAAAGGCATACGGGGAGGGATTAGTGTTATTTCAAAACGTAAAAGCGTTGCAAAAAATTATTACATAAACAGTGAAATATCCCCAGATTATGAAAAACAAAAGTATATTTTTGTTAGTGATTGTGTAAACTTGTATGGATGTGCAATGTTGAACCCTCTACCCGTTAAAAACTTCAAATGGCTCACAAAAAATTAGATTAAAAACTTCAATTTGAATGACTATGATGTTGGTTCCAAGAAAGGCTTTGTTTTAGAATGTGACATTGATTATCCAATAAATTTGATGGATGATCATAACGATTACCCATTAGCGGTCACGAAAACAAATATTCCATACGAAGAGTTAAGTTCATACCAAAAAGATATGATAATCTCTAGTGGGATTAAATATAATGAAAAACAAACAAAACTGATCGGTCATTTTTACCCTAGAAAAAATTACATAGTTCATTATAGAAATCTTTTGTATTATTTGAAAAAAGGACTCGTGCTTAAAAAAATTCACAGAATCCTTTCGTTTGATCAGGAACCATGGTTAAGAGATTTCATACTTCTAAATACTCAAAAACGAAAGGAATCAACTTCGAAATTCGGAAAAGACTTTTTTAAACTTATAAATAACGCATGTTTCGGAAGAAGCTGTATGAATAAACGGCGCAGAATATTAATTAAGCTGGTTAATTCTAAAGAAATGGCTCGTAAGTATGTTCGAAAACCTACATTTAAATTTTTTAATCGAATTTCAACTAATTTTTATGCCTTAGCCTTAGAACCTACAGTAGTAAAATTAGATTCTCCAATTTATGTTGGATTCTCAGTTCTGGATATTTCCAAGCTAATTATGGCACAGTTCCATTATGATAAAATGAAAAAGTGGTTCCCAAATATTCAGCTTTTATTTTCAGATACAGATTCACTTGCTTATGAGATAACCTGCAGAGATTTATACGTGGATTTAAAACAAAAAAGTGAATATTTTGACTTTAGCGATTATCCTTCTGAAGGACATATAAATATAACAAATTTAAAATCAGATAAAAACAAAAAAGTAATAGGAAAGTTTGCGGATGAACTATCGGGAAAAATTGTCGAAGAATTCATTGGTCTGTGCCCTAAAAGTTATTCCCTCAAAGTAGGTGAAACGCAGAAATCAGCTGCAAAAGGAGTTAAAACGTTGGTTAAAAAAAAGTTTTTAAATCATGATGTTTATAAAAACGTATTATTAACGCAAAACAAAATATTCAGCACATCTAAACAAATCCGAGCTAATTTTAGCAGAACAAATGATCACTCAATGCAAACACTCGAAATATGTAAAGCTTCACTATCTTCGTTTTGTAGTAAAAGGTATATACAAGACAACGGTTATGATACTTATGCTTTTGGAAGCTACCATATTTAATGTATTTTTATTCTTTAAACCTGAAACTGTATAATCACTTAATTAAAATATAATAAACGTTTTTTTAAAATACGCAATAACCGTGTATTGTACGTATGTTTATTTCTATTTTTGCATCATTCAATAACATCCTCTGCTGGAGGTAACACAGTAAATATGAAGCAGATACATACGTTTAATAATCATGATTATTTCAATACACTCCACAAACAAATCGGTGGAGATATACATGTTTATCACGCAACAAAACAAAGAGGTGGTGGGTTTGGATCAGTTTTTCGCATAATATCTCAGTATGCTATTCCATTGATTAAAAAATATATAATACCCTACGCAAAACCCGCCTTGACTAGTGTGTATAACGACGTGATCTCGGGAACACCTCTTAAATCAAGTCTTAAAAACAACTCTAAAACATTCTTAAAGGACGTTGCTGGGGGAGTAATTAAATCAATACAAAGTGGAGGGGGAAAAAGGGTAAAATACTATAATATAATTCTAAAATTTGTTTTTAAAGATATACATTTAAAGAAATTAATTATTTTTCTTTATAGAAGCGATTAAAAAATTCCAAATTAGGAACTAAAAGACGATTGAAAAAAAAATCCAAATCAAAAAAGGGAAAAAAGATAAAGAGGAAGACTAAACCAAGAACAAAAAAGCGCGTTACTAAAAAAAAAGTGTCTAAACTTGATTTTCTTTCGTGAAAATGGCATTGATTCATGAAACATCACACCCTTCGGTATGTTCTGAAGTTGACTTATTCAGTCTCCCTCCTACAGATACAAGTATTGAATCTTCATTATATGCTGAGTATAAACCTCTTACCAACATCCGCGATTCAAACAGCAAAATTGAGTTTCGTATTTTACCGTCGCCCACTCACTACCTTGACACGAATGATAGTTTTCTTTATGTTAAATTTAAACTTACTAAACCTGATGGGTCTAATTTAAGTGCGAGGTCCAACGTTAGTGTTGCAAATAATATTTTGCATAGTTTGTTTTCTAACGTTGAAGTGTATTTAAACAATCAAATTGTTTCAACTAGTGACAATGCGTATGCATATAAGTCGTTTTTTGAATGTCTTTTTAAACATACTCGTCATAATGAATCAGACCTAGACGCATGTATGTACATAGAAGATACAGACAACTGCATACTAAGCGATTCTAACGAAGGGTACAAAGCAAGGGGAAAACTTGTTAATAGTTCCCAAGAGGTGGAAGTCTGTGGGAAACTTTTCTTCGATTTATCTCATCAGAATAGGTTTATTTTAAACGAAACTCCAATTTCGATTATACTTACACGAAGCACTGATGAATTTTGTATTTTAGCCCCTGACGCTGCACACGTATCTGCACCTGTAAAAGCTAAGATGAATATTTTAGATGCGTCATTTGTTATCCGGAGGCAAATTCCATATGCAAGCATAATTATTAGTCATCAGAAACTTTTGGAAATGAATCATACTTGTAAGTATCCTTTTGTAGAAAGTAAGGTTAGATTTTTTACAATCAGTAAAGGAAATCAATCATTTTTAGAAGATAATGTATTTTTGGGGGACGTACCTTCTCGAGTGATTTTCGGTTTAGTTTCCAATGCTGCTTTTATTGGAGATTTTACAAAAAACCCTTTTAAATTTGAACATGCAAAACTTAGCTCAGTTAACTTAATGGTAGACAGCATGCCAATTCCTACTCGTCCAATTACTATTGATATTGATCAAAACCAAGGAATAGGAGCATATTATTTGCTAAGCAAGTGTGTGTCTAAAATTAATGATAATCTAGGACTTTCATTTAACTATGACACTTTCAAAAATGGATATACGCTATTTGGTTTTGACATTGCTCCATTACAGATGAATAACGGTACAATGCATTTAGAAAAATCCGGCAGTGTTAAAATTGAATTAAAGTTTGCTACACCCCTCCCTGAGGCAAAGACTTTAATAGTTTTTTCAGAGCATCAAAAAGTGCTTGAAGTAGATAAGTTGCGTAAAATAAAAGTGCAATGAAAAAGTTTAGTGCTTTGTCGAGTGGGCAGCTTAGATATTTACTAAAGAAGTTTCTTAAGAAGAAACAGACATATGTTTGCGCCATAGACCAATTAAAATACATCCAAGAAAATGAATTTAATTTAGTGTTAAACAATGAAGAACATAATCTTCCAGGAATGCATTGGATTGCGCTACGGAAAAGTCGTAATTCAAAAACAATAGAATTATTTGATTCTTTTAATTTACCTTTAAAATATTATGGTAAAAGGATACAACGTTTTGCTACAGTAAATGGGTGTAGAATTAAAACAAACACTTTTCGAATTCAGTCAAGTCGCTCCATGATGTGTGGTTATATAGCAATATATTTTTTAGTATTAAGGAGTAGAGGCAAACGTTTTAAAGATATTAACAATATGTTTAGTCATAGAAAATATATTTTCAATGAGAAAGTTGTGAAACATTTTTTTAAAAATGTAACTTTTCCTAAACTTTCGAACTGTAAAGAAATATGTAGAAAAAATTGTAAAATGAGTGTTTTTGATTTCTCTTCGGTGTGAAAACCCTAACAGTTTTTCCAGCAAGTCAACGTTACATGATGCAGTAAAAAAGTTTGGATACACAAAAAGAAATGTTCAATCTTTTCTGGAGTCCGAGGAATCGTACACAAAGCATAAGCGAGTGCTTTATAAATTTCCTAGGCGTAAAATAACAAGCGCTCATATAAATAATTTACATCAAGCTGATTTGATTGTATTGGAGAAACTGTCCAATAAGAATGGCGGATACAAATATCTGCTATCAATTATTGACGTGTTAAGCCGTTTTGGTTATTTGTACCCTTTAAAAAACAAAGGTGGTATTGAAGTATCACAAGCCTTGAATAAACATTTTGAATCAACTGCGTGTATCAAATTACAGACTGACCATGGCAAAGAGTTCTACAACAAAAACGTAGAAACAATTTGTAAAAAGTATAACGTTATTCTATTTAGTACGTATAGCAATAAGAAATCTGCGATGGTTGAAAAGTTCAATCAAAATATTTTGAATAGAATTCAAAAGTATTTAACTCATTTTCGAACTAAGCGTTACATTGACGTACTACAAGATATTGTCAATAATTATAATAATTCATTTCATACAGCAATAAGAATGAAACCTAATGAGGTTACAATTCGAAATCAACACGATGTTTGGTTTCATTTAAATAAACATGACATTCAGTATAAATATAAAAAACCTGTCTTTAATCTAGGAGATTTTGTGAGAATTGTTATTAATAAAAATGTTTTTGAAAAAGGGTATTCTCAGAGATTCTCTGATAAAATTTATACTATTATGAGAATTCTTAATACTATACCTATTATGTATAAAGTAAGTTGTAACAACGAAGAAGTATTAGGAAGTTTTTATGCCCATGAATTAACGAAAGTAAGAATATAATTTGATGTGATTAATAAAGTATCTTCAGTTACATTTTGACAGTTGTAGCAAAAACATGGCTTTTTTTGTGCATCTTCCATCATCCAGCTCTATTTCATATTACCCTGAAAATCGTTCTTCATCTTACCGCACAAAACTACCCAAGCGTCTTAATTTTTCGCAAAAAGAATATGAAGTAGCACTTACAGAGGTGTCTTTTATAAATTCAATAACTCAGTTCCCAGGTTTAAAAGACAAGGAAATTACTGTATATCAAACAGTTCAATTATCTTCTCCAGGTGTAAATAATAATGAAGGTCGGAAAGTATCTCAAGATTTTCATGCGAATTTGAAATTACAAAAACATCATTACGGCGACGTTGACGAAATAATTGAAGATATACGAACTGAGTGTGTGAAATTTCTTTCGTGGGATCATAGTATTATCCGTTTCGACGCCAAACGAAATCGCTGTTTTGTTGATTTTAGTGAAGAAAATTTAAGAATAATAAGTATCAGTGAACGAATCGCTCAGGTTCTAGGATTTGGAAAAAATCTTCATATAACAAAAACAGCAGTAGAGCCTGGAACTGATAAATATTACGCATTAAATCCTATAGATTTAAATTTTTCTACGTCACGCTATTTTATTTACACAGATATAATTGAACCCCAAATCGTTGGTGATACTTTTGCTCCATTGTTATTTAGCTTTCCAGTGCAAGGTAAAGAGCGAGAGACAATCTCTCTTAGTCCTACACGAAGTTACCTTAACTTACAAAAAAGAGATTTTGATTCTGTGTATATTTTTGTGTGCAATGAATATGGAGAGGAAATAGTTTTTGACCGTGGTTCGTTAAGCCTTACATTACATTTTCGACCTAAAAAATACACACAAGATGCAGATTGATGAGGGTTTTTCTTTTCTCACACCAACAACTATTTCAATAGTTGGTTCTTCAGGGAGCGGAAAGACGTACCTCTTATATAAGTTACTACAAACGGCACAGAAGGTTTTTAATCCAAAACCGAAGCATTTGTATGTTCTATACTCACAATATCAACCTATATACGAAAAAATAAAAAAGTTGGATAATTTTCAAACAATTTCTTTCCACGAAGGTCTATCCAACATAGACTTTACTGAAATTGAAAATGCAATCATCGTAATTGATGATTTAATGAGGGAGTTGATGAATGACCCTAAGTTGCAAGATGTATTTACTAAACTTTCTCATCATAATTCTGTAACATGTATCAATTTATTGCAAAACTTGTACCCTAGCGGAAAGTACTCCAAAGATATTCGACTAAATGTACATTATTACATCATCATGAAATCTTTTGCAATACAATCTCAAGTTAGATTCTTAGGCTATCAACTGTATCCAGACTCCCGTACGTTCTTACCTGCAGCTTATAAAAAAGCCACTGAACAAAGGTTTGGATACTTAGTCGTTATCTTACATCCGCAGATGCATACAGACATATTGCGTTGTGTAAGCAATATTTTTCCCCCCGAAGATTTAATTGTATATATTCCTAAATAAACTATGAGTAAGTGTACAATTCGGAATGCTGAGTTTCTACGAACTCTTCTAAAAAGCAAGAATAAAGACCGTAGTAAACTATTAGTCAAAGCAACAAAAGACAATATTGATTGTTTAACTGAAATTGCACGTAATACGCTAAGCGGAAACATCATATACCAAAAACCCTCGATTAGAAAGCTAAAAGCGTACAAGAAAGAAATTCGTAATATTGCAAAGAGGGGATTTTCAATAAAAAAGAAAAAAAATATTCTTCAACAACGTGGAGGTTTTATTCCAGCACTTATAGCACCGATAGTAACCGCAGTTGTAGGGAGTGTCATTTCTAAGGTTCTTGATCAAAACATTTGATTATGGCTAAACAAATGAGACTAATATCTGAGGAGGACTACCAAAAATATATTAAATTAAGGGATACGAAGATAGACCTTTCTGAAGAACAACACATTGAAAAAAAACTACAAAACTTACTAAGTGATAATAACAGTATTCCGGAGGATTTCAAGATTAACATTTATAGCAAGCTTCTTCGTGAAGCTATAAAACAAGACAATCAGATAAATGGAAACATTAATGACCAAGTATTTGATCCAAAGATTGCAAAAAATGCAGCTCAAACGTCATACGATCAAAAACCTGATCCAGTTTTTAAAAAACAAGAACAAGAAAAATTACCCAAATTGCACGTGGAGACAAAGAATTTTGGACAACATGTAGATTATAAGACAGTATATCTTCAATTAGACGATGCAGACCTTAGTTTTTTGAATGATTTTAGTGATACGGGATACGGTAGTGCTAAAATGATTTTAACTTTGTTTAAGAACTATCCCAAATTGTTTTCGTGGAATTTACAAGGTCATATTTCCTACATGGGAGGCCCTTTTGATCCAACGACAAATATATCTCAAATACTCACGTTTGCTTTTCGTTATACTACAATGAATCGTCCTCCACCCGGTACTAATCGATTCATGAAAGCTTGCAGTTATTTAGGTATAAGTCCAGCTATATTTGTACCCAAAGCACGTACAGAATATGGTGGATTCTATTCTGATCCTAATTATGTTCCCACTGGAGCTCGAACCCCTCAAAGTAATTTAGAACGTTTATTTAAAAGATATGAAGCTTTACATACAGACGATTCAATGGATATACCGTAATATGCTTACCAGAAAAAGAACCTATCAAAAGTATAAAAGCTCTTCTCTCCAATAAAATTTAAGTTAGTACGAATCTATTCGAGTAAGACAGATAACCTAATTGTAGAACTTAACGATCAGCTCCTTTCTAACTATGGCTCAAGCTACAATCGATTTTGAGAGACAAAAATTGGAAAACGCTGAAGGTAAATTGGTTTTTTTTGTTTACATATTTGAAAAAGAAACATTTGAAAAATAAACATTTTTGTAAAATAACATAATTTAATGTTTTTAAAATTATTATATTTAGGCATACATAATACGCAACTTTTTGTTCCCATGGACAATGATGACGTAAGTGAAAATCCGAGTATCCTACAGTTTACTCCAATGTGTGAAGACGGTAGTGTAAATCAAAATACTCAACAGTTCACGCAAATGAACGAATATCCTAACATAAATAAGAATCAAGGAGATGTAACCTCTGACATGAACATGTTCAACGTTACGTTTCAAATGGACACCAGGAAAAAAAATTCAATGATTGCGTTTTGGTTATCTAACAAAAATGATATTAAATCTGTTCGTATACCCAAACGAACAGCAAGTGATATTATGTTCTCGTTGCAAAATTGTTATAAAAGAGCTGAAGAACAATATATGTCAAAAGTAAAGAAAAATAAAAGCAAGAAACCTTAAAATATTATAACTGTATGTTTATAATTTTATTCCTGCATATTTTAGCATCTGTTGATATTCATGTAGTTTATCATATAATTTATTTCATACCCTTGTAGTTTGGATCATACAACTACTCTATTTTGTATGTATATTTAAAAACCTTGTATTTTCACCGCAAGCTTTAAAAAAAACATCATAAAGCATAATCTCATCTTTATATGTATTTCCTAGCCCACACACCCACACACACACACACACNTCTCATCTTTATATGTATTTCCTAGCCCACACACCCACACACACACACACACACACCCCGAGCCCGCTGAGCGGGGTCGTGGTGTGTGTGTGTGTGTGTGTGGGTGTGGGCTAGGAAATACTATCATCATGTGTCGCTGTGTGACTTTAAGAAAAAAATATAAACAATAATGAGTGTACGCAGCTTTAAGCAATGCACTGCACATAAAATAAGAAGGGACGATAAAACCTGGCCCCCTAAAGTAAAAAATGTTGTACAAGGTCCAATGAAAGATATGAAATGACTTAAGATGTTTTGTTATTTATGAACTATTTACATATGGACCAACTATCGTAGTTCTCTCAATTTTTTTCCACTTTTTAAAAAGCGGCATTAAAAAGTCCTAACATAATATACAGGTTTTATTTGTATCCACCAAACCCCCTTAAGAATATATTTCCTTTCGGGAAGTAAAATAAGTGTAAACGTGTAAACCCCACGCTGTGATTTACATCCATCACACACTATCTAATCGAATGTATCTAATGTAATCTATTAATAATATTTGAGGTGGAATGGTTTGAATCATATACTTAACTACTCTATTTGATGTTCCATATATTATTTACTTTCACATGAATCACAATGAACTAAAACAATAAAGTAGAAATTAGGAATTCACACGTATAATTTTATATATATATTATTTCCATGCGTTTAAGTTGAAAGTAAAACATTTAATACCTTGACATAATCGGTAAAAAGGATATTAACGGATTTAGTATGCATGTACATTTATGTTAATGGATATTCTTTCCCAATATGTATATTTTTTCTGTTTGCATAATAGTTGAAGTATTTAACAGAATAATTAATATATAAAAACCAGCATACCAGAAGCATTTAAAACTTCTTGTCATTATTCAATGATTTAGAAAGTAAAGAACGAGTAGTAAAGAAAGAATAGTATTTTAAATACCATTAACTTATGTATATGCCCCACATTTAGTATACAGCTACCTTTATTATGTACATATTTTTAGGGACGATAATGTTCTTCTGCATTTTCCCCATGACAATTATAAGTAGAAACTACAACTTATAAGCAATAACACGAATAATCAAATTTGTCACATACAAAACAAAAAATAAATCACATTAATCACAATCACCTTAGGGGCAACGAGAGGTATAAATTTAACAATAATTTTTTCCCCCTTTTTTTTCTCACGGTCAAAATAAAAACAGTCATACTTAAGACAAGTAGATATATTAGATACTATGAGTATGAGCAAGCATCACATACTCATATATATGTCTAGGATAGAAGACAACCCTAGTTAATCCTTCATATTACCACTAATTTTTTTTAATCACAGAAGCTATCAGTTCGTCGTTTCGTTTGAGATAATAGACGACACATAAGGAAATAATTTTCAACCTTCATGTTTTCCCCCCTATTTTCTTTATTTATTTCATCTAGCACGATGCCACTCAACGACTTTGTCAGCATCATTTTGACAATGCAACTTCACGAAATTAAAGGTCATATAACATTGTTACTTCTTTCGTTTTACTGACTCTAAGTATATTTATATAAGAAGGGGTAGTATAAGCATTTATTATTTATACACACACGAACCCTACTAGCTATGAAAAAGTTTATTTCAAGCAGATAAATAAAACCGATCTTTCATCGCAATAGCTACATCTGTACAACTTCAAAGAGTATAAAAAATAGGGCGCTGTTGCTGCTTTTGAAGTGTATTGGTATCACACATGAATATCTATAATGGATTAACAGTCATGCATATTCTAGCATAGAAATGACTTTGTTTCATTTTTTATTATTATTGAAGTTTTATTGACATTTCGTTGTACGTTATAATTATAAAGTTACGTCTTCAAACTTTACCAAACAACCTTTACTTCAAGCATCAAAATGAACATGATTCTTTTATTCATTGTATACATGTAGATGAGTGACCTCATTGACCATCAATATTATGAAGGTGACTTAAATACATTCCGTGATAACCACAATCCTTCATTTGAGGATCTTCAAGGCTTCCTTTGTTCATTTCGATTGGAGCAAATTGAGAAACGGATATTCAGCTCACAACCCAAATTTCTTGAAAACCTACTTGATTAATTACCTCGAGAGCTTCAAAAATTTGCACGCCTTTATGTTGAACGATGTTACGCATCCAACATATCCCAAACGCTATCTGATTGTGACGAGCATCTTTCTACGGAGGATTTGCACACAGATATACAAAATATATTTTCGGATACGGGAGAAAGTAATTCTTCATCAGATTCATCATCTCTGTCTTTTGTCTCATATTCCATACTATCTGAGGAACCCAAAGGATTCAAAGGGACTAAATTACCACCACCAATAATTAATCTGTATTCTGATGATAATTATGATGATGATACAGCCTCCACATCTGCAGTTGTGGGGTTACGTAACGAGTATTACAAATAACCTCTATACGTATTTTGAGATAAATTTTAGTTGTTCTTTTGAGTAAATTATTGTTATTTAATCAACTATGCAACATATACACACATTATTATATATCATTAAGCCATTTATGATGCATAGTATATTTTAATGTTAGAAAATGAACCTTTTCTTGCTTGTCCTAAATAAATAACATTTTTTAGTTAACCACGTTGGTTTGGCATATAATCATTGTTATGGTACGGATTTACATGTACGTCTTTTCGTCAAATATAAATATGACATATTTCAAAAAGTTCATCAACAGGAAAAACACTTAATCGTTCAAATACTTTTTCATAATATTAACCCATTAAGACCTTCAAATGATTGGCAGCTATATACATAATGCAGCACAATAATCTTAACACACAAGTATGCATCTTTAAACCTCTTTTGACTTATTCCGTGCACATACTAGCAGAACAAAACTCTAAGCAACCAAACACGTTTATATTGTCGGATAATCGGTGAACTTGGTATGATTAGTGTATGGGAAATAATAAAAGCGGATCAGAAGATATTCCGATA
>JAHZNC010003866.1:0-11340 GCA_027744095.1 Zhuqinia jingwanae | reverse complement strand
ATCAAAACGTAATATTGTAATGGTTTATTTACCATTGTTTACGAGGTAACGCGGTTCCACCTAGATCAATGCACTTTCCATTGCCTCCACATTCAGACTCACTATCACATTCGTCTTCATACTGACAACGCTGGCCCCAGAAACCTGTAATTTAAAGAAAATGATAATAAATTGAGTGGTAATCATTGAGAAAATCATGATAGCGATGACCGGGGGACATCATTAATGCTGCGAGTGCACTGCGTTGAGGAAAGTCATATAAGTTACATAAATCATGTGCTAACTATTTATTATTGCTATCTTCTTCGTCATATGAAATATTTCAAAATTATAGTATGCGTTTATACTCGTTGGTCTTAACATATAAATTAAGTTGATTGCTAACAATTGTAAAAAAATACACGCACGCACATTCTATGTATGTTTGTTTTTGAAAACGGTAATTTTTCATACATCGGTTTTATTTGACGAATAACATAAGGTATACCTAATATTCAATTTTATTTATGGTCGAAGAACAGAAAAAACCTTTATGCATGCAACATTCGCTATGAAAAATGATCAAGTGCACAAGCCGCCTTATCACGATAGTTGAAATGAAATATTATTACTCTAATGCAATTTTCATTTAACTTTATGTATATTTATATTACTTTATATGCCTATTCACATTTCCGTATTAATAATTATTTTCCCGTGTCATCGCATTTTGGTTTTCACTCGTAAATCAATCCTACCAATTTTTACTATGTTATCCAATAATTATAATTTATGATATTTTACCTTTGTTGCACACGCATCTTCCTGCTACAGCTCGTCCGTGTCCACCACAGGTTTCCCTGAACTTCTTTTGTGGAATGATGTCCACGTCGGCGCAAGACCAGAATTTGTAATTATTAGCCCACTCTGAAGCTTGACGCAAAAGCCGGATCGTACATTCTTCGCAGGTGAAGTTTTGTGGCAGCTTGACTTCGTGATGCTGAGCTCTGTTGAATTTATTTAAAAAATTAAGTTGCCAGAAACGGTATATATTGTTATTTTATTATTTTGATGAATATTATAATGGTTTGAAGCAGTGATAAATGGTTTGAGTCTTGCATAAGGTCATCTTAAGTTTTTATAACAAGTTTTGGTATGCTAGTCATGCACATATTTTTATTGAATTCTCTTTCTTGAAGTCAATATCTTTGTGCTGAGATTTAAAGTTAAGCCATTTGCAAAAGAAGCTCTTGAAAGACTCTAGAGGTTGAAGTGAACCGACACGTCATTTTTGTTTTTGTAAAAATCGTGTCATGATTTCATCATGTATTTTCATGAGTAAAAAAATGCATGTTATTTCATATATTTTTTAAGTTTTTGTCGTGGAAAGGATTTTTGGCATAATCATTTGCAGTAGTGCGCCCTTGACACTTCCGCTGCGCTGTAGAATGAATGAGATCACATCTTATATTGCATGTACCGAAACCGATATTATCACATCTTTAAAGGTACACAAAAGCTTGTTCCTTATTATTATTATTGTTGAGTTAACATTGCTGACCATAAAGGAAAAGGGGAATTCATAATTATGATGTATGCTCATCTCTAATGTTTCCTTTCTAATAGAGAATTTAAATATAATATTTAACCTCGAGCCAACTTAATTTTGTAACTTAATTTAGCCAGTATACCTTGTTATAATTTTTAACTAAAATGTTTGTGCACGCATGTAAAAAACAGCATATGTTAAGAAATCATTTCGGACACAGGTAGTTGCATGCAAAACTCGTCTTTCTGTTTTCCATAAAATGCGTTTAATGCAACATGCGAACTACAGAGTCGAGCTTCTTTATCATTTTGGCACTTGAATTAAAATAAATTTACGACTGCAAAAATTTAATGTGCTTCAGGTGGACTCTCTGTCTGTGACTATGGTGTATACTCTACTGTTAACAGTCATTTCGTATACAATCATCCTCACTTGCTTGCTAAAAACTGTCACCTCTCAGACCTGTAAATAGCGTAGATATGAGACGTAGTAGCATGGCATTCAACTGTGATTTGAACTACCGTTGACCAAGAAAATATGGAGGAGCTGATGTGCAATACTTTAGAATGAAGTATATGCAGTCACTCACCAACTCAAAAGCCAAATTCATGCCATAACTGACTCTGTATACTCTAATTATTGACAGAATAAAATCATATTAGAAAAGAATTCCCTCAGAAGCATTTAACAATTATTGCATTATGCATGTGTCCCTAACCCACTTTCTATGCTCGCACTTTAACATAAATCCTACATCAATTTTGTTTGACATTTACAGGCCACAAATTCTGGGTTTATGTTGAAGTATTTTGGCAACGAAACTTGCGTAATCCGTTTACGTAAAAAAGGATGCGGATTTTCAGAATTCAGAAAATTAAGTTGAAACTGCTTCATCTCAAGTCCAAATTGAGTAGGTATATTTATGTCACTCTACACTTACTCATAAAAAATATGGAATACATTTCTAATAACATGAATGCATAGTAGTTCATCCATCGTCCTTCAACATAGTAATTAACAATGACTTGTAATCACCCAAAAAATAAGGGTTTTCAGTTTTTATGGAATTTATTGAGAAAAACCCCATTCCATTTCTTATCATCAAAAACTAACTACGTAGTCACTTCTTTCAATGTCGATCACGATGAGTTCACCATGAGTCACAAAGTGAATGCTTTATTAAAATACCTTAACGAGCAATAAAATATTTGGAACAAAAACTTATCTGAATTACCCAAACCGTATGAAATCAATTTACTTTATTAATATAATAACTCAATGTAAAAAATATATAATATACAACATGCATGTGTGTTATATGTGCCCCAGTGAAAACTGCATGGTATAGTACATAAAATATAGCTTGAACTTAAAGTAATTAATTATTATGAGTGTGGGCATGTATAATCATTAATTATTATTATCATTAAATGAAGAACTACAGCATACAATAATATATTATAGTAGATTTTTTATACTGATACATCCACGCCACGATTCAAACCAACACCTTTATTTAATAAATTATTATTTTAAAAAAAATAACTAAAAAATACATCAGCCATAATAATCACGCATACCAAAAAAAATGATGAGAACGGATGGTCGCTGATTACATAAGAACTTTTGTAAATACTTTCATGGTGCACGAACAAAATATTTATTTGCCAACTTTTCAACGTCCCTTGACTTATCCACATCAGAAAGAAAACTATTATAATGCTAAGCAAGTAAGCTTAGTGCGTTATTATTATTATATAGTTAGTATTATTACTATTATGTTTGCTTCGTTAAATTATTTGGATCAGCAACAAAAGAAATTACATAAGGCAACTCCATTTCTTTGAGCGAGCTTATAGCATACAACTCAGCACAATTAAACATTGACGCTGTCACTTTATCATCGTGTGTATCAATGTTGCAATAATAAGAGACACCTTGAATTTAATTTCAAAAGGCTATTCATTACATTTCACTTTGTAATATTCAGAGTGACAAAAAAATTTAAAAAAAAGGTTTGATATGCACACAACACCCATATTGTCAGCGCGAGCTCTATTTATGCGATCTTTTGTCAAATGTTGCGTATTAATTCATACTTGTTCCAATAATTCCATAAAAAATGATGAAGGCGTCCGTGTGTGTAATGAGTACGCAGTACTCATTACATAAGGAATTTTTTTATCATTGTTGGTTTACTTTGATCTTGATAAACCATGAGAAAACTATTGACCATTATATATTGGTTATGTGTATACACACATTATATTGCTATTGTATGTTACAATGACAGTTCATGAATGATATTTCGCGTGAAATTCAATTCGCGTTATCGTTATCTCATCAAAGCATGCTACATACGTAAAATCATTCATTTTCATGTCAGACAAGTCCAAGTGACAAGTGTAAAGTTGTAGGCTCGGCTGTGTCATTTCAAATATGACAAGTGATGCATATTGCAAAACAGGATAAGAATGAAAATTGACAGGATATTAGTTTTACAAATGCATACTTTGAAACATGTGTGAACAAGCAGGAGTACTATTTTAATTTTTTGTCAAATATTTAGTATATCTATAATCCAACCTACCACATTGCAAGTTATGAAAAAATCTCATTATAAGTATACATAGTACATGCCGAAATTACCAAATGTAACCATACGACTACTAATTACAATCACATGTTGATCACATAACTTTCTTGACTGATTGATGAGTTACTCAACGCACAAATAATTGCACTGGATCGAGAGAATGCAACATACGCTTGTGTATATTTTATAAATCAGATTTGGCAATTGTTCATAACGAAGATCCGTAATCTGATCTCTGGTCCGGTTAACATTACATCACATTTGAATTTATAGGTAGCACAATTAAATACATTGGCTGATTGAAGTTATGTTGTACATTAGCAAGTACCGTTTCTGCCCTTTGCCAGTTAATGCACTCCTGGGACATTATGGATTTATGGAAGATAGTTTGTGATGATTTTGCTTAAGGATGCCGGTTCTTCATGTCATATATATAATCAACTTATTATTACTATTATTTTTTGAAGATATGTATCTACTCATTTTACTGAAATTGACGTGCGTGACGGATGGTCCTGCTCTTGAGTGTTTAATTTAACAACCAAAAATTTACCTTTCATCAATAATACCTTGAAATTAAGAATATAGTAGCGTTGCAGGCTACGTCATAAATGGCAATTTCATAATAATTAATGATCGTACTAATAAATAAAGTAGATGTATGTATAAAAATTTGTCAAAATGAATGCACTAATATCAAAATGATCGAAAATCAAAAGAAATCCAGTTTTTCATTACGATTAGTAGTTGTTATTCTTGCCATTCCTCTATTCAAGAAATACGACGAATATCTTTTGAAGCGGACATATATATAATATGGAGGCATATGTTGTTGGCTAGTTTCAATCCAAATTGGGTTAATGATATGCTGAAATGCAAAGATTTCGAGTTGCTTTTCTGAAAGAAACCCTGAGAGCTTGTAAAGACGTTATATATACGACGTGTGTAAACATTGTGTTACGTCACACACCGTCCCGTGTATACCCTACATTCAATTTTAATATAATTACTCCCATATATACTTGGTTTGGTCACCACAGCATCGGTCCAATTTATTTGCAAGTCTATTAGAAAAGTAGCTGCTGTTTGCTGGTGCACGGTGTAAAAAGTTGAGCCACATCCACGTAACGAGTATCGTTGCTGCATGCATGCATGTATCAAATACTAGATTATGATTTAGATGAGTGAAATGAATGGTCTGTAATGTATTTACTTGCGCCATTGTGGACTTAATGCATAGGTACAGTACATAATTGCATTATTATTGGAACATTTCTTAACTTAAACAAAACGGTATGCGGTTACCGACATGCATTTTTGCACATTTAAACAGCACCATCGGTCAGATCTATTATATAGGCTTGGCGAATGAAAAGATTACAGATCGCAATGGATTATTATTATTATTTATATGCAAGGCACTGCTCGGTTTTTTTGTTGATTAAAATTCAGGCTGATTTTTAAAGGTAAAAAACGATACATGATATGAATGTACCTATATGTACATGTATATATTTGTATAACCAAATCTAATGCCAAAAACATGCCAAAAAAATACATTTTTTACCTTTTCAAAAAGGATTTCAAAATCAACTTGTCCAAGTTGATCTATACTACAACAAATGGCATACAAAAATACAACGTATATGGTTTATTCATGTACATTCATTTTAATGTGTTTACATTTATATATTGAGTAACAGCATTACTGTCAATTTTTATTATCTATATCTATATGGGTTATGGTTATATTTGCACATTATAGTTCTCTTATATCTATATACATACCACCATGCCACCATGCATGCGTGCAATATACATCAAAGTATCATCTTTATTTTATCAATAAGTATATTGCTCATCATGCAAATCAAAACTGCACAAAACTTGTTTCGAGCATCTTTTCTTCTCTTCGGAGTAAATGGATGCAGTTTGATGCAATGCTCATTTTTTTTAGGTGATTGAGACGGACATGCACACCTGTACCTACTATCTCATGTTTAATTAATCGTACAACCAACTGTTGTACATAAAAAACGAGAACCCAATGAACGTGTTGTGGGCGAATGCGGTTATATCACATTTTAAAAAGAAACAACAAAAATACGTATATTATGCATGTATTTTTTAAAGAATAAACAATAGAGCACATCACATCGGTATCATGCAAATCAAAACTGCACAAAACTTGTTTCGAGCATCTTTTCTTCTCTTCGGAGTAAATGGATGCAGTTTGATGCAATGCCCATTTTTTTTAGGTGATTGAGACGGACATGCACACCTGTACACCTGTACTATCTCATGTTTAATTAATCGTACAACCAACTGTTGTACATAAAAACGAGAACCCAAGGAACGTGTTGTGGGCGAATGCGGTTATATCACATTTTAAAAAGAAACAACAAAAATACGTATATTATGCATGTATTTTTTAAAGAATAAACAATAGAGCACATCACATCGGCATAGAAGAACGATCATACGTATTTTCCGTTTGGTTCTGTTACACTCATGTTTTAGTGACCTAATTACAATAATAATAATAATATGTATTTGCTTTTTTTACATTCACGTAATAACAAGAAGAAAAACATTTGTATCAGAACGAAGATAACTTTTTACAAGAAAAGTAACTTGTAACCAGATAATCAAAGATATCTGCCCTTAAAAATCATCCTTAAAATTGCAACAAGTACAAACCACACACTTATATCACATTCCTTTACGGCGTCTGCACATCATTCTACCTAGAATGGTTTGGCAAACATTATTTCGTAACATGCTTCCTAGGGAGCCTCAACATTTTTAAATAAAAAGAATGTAAAATTACTCATATAAAGGAAGGTTTGTATAAAGTAGGCATGTCTTTCCATTTTACAATATATTATGCATAACTATTTATCACCAACTTTCATTTGCTGCTGGTGCAAAAGTAAATTCAAAATAATACTCTGTACCGAAGTAAAAGTCAAACACGACAAAGCCATTAATTTTTTTGCCAATGAAGGCTTAAAACAATAATAATAATAATAATTGCGAAACTATATAGTATTTCAATCACTGACCTGACCATATTTTACACATTTCCCGACAACATACATAAAATCATTATCATTATCATAACAGGTGTATAAAATGGTAAAGAATGTCTCACACTGCATGTGTAACGTCGTCAATGACAATATCGCCTCCACAAAATGGATGACACAGGGATGTGTAGTGTCAAGAGTCAGTTATTATGTAACACAGGAGACAATTTACAAGTGTCATCATCATCAACATCATTAACCATCATTCACTCACTTTTTTTTAAGTAAGAAAATATATACTATCTTGTTAAAAATCTAACCACTAATCTCATACAAAAGATTGTATGAAAAGAGGACACAAAACGCATTGTGGATGACTGATGTAATGTTATATAAAGATGATGATGCGAGATAATAAATTTTCGAAACTAGAACTTTACTGCGAGACTGTAACAAATGATTGAAAACTGAAAGCAATAATATGAACATGTTTATTATAGAGCCCAAGGAAATCCAAAAGAAAAAAAAACGCACAAAACCGCGAGTCACATATAAAATCAAAGTTTAAAAATTTACTTGCTGCAGCTGCATTAAATTGCTGTGTGTGTGCATGTTTAATCAATCATGAATCACGATTAGTTTAGAAGGAGCTACTTATTTGTAACTTGTCATCACCATAAAACAGTATAAAAAAATTGCTCTTGTTGTACTCTGAACGATGTATAGTTGAACTTACAAGATTTATCTCTAATGTTAATGGCTCATGTATAAAGGTTTGGTACGTTTTTCAGTGCATGGCAAAAAAAAAAAATTGAACATTTTTTTTTAAATAAAACAGTCCGCTCAACAAGCAAACAACAAACCATATATTATGTCATCATCATGATCATGAGCGATAAAAAACATACACTCAAACTATCCTTCATTCTTATTACTATTATTATAATTATTATTTTATATTAAATATTGCCGTTATTATACAAAGTTACAGATCGCCTTTTTGTCGCTAGTTATACTTGCTGATGAACTTACCTATTTTCGTGCGAGCGTGCAAATTATTATGTACGGAATGTGGATATATGGCACGTGCATTTAGTGTTATCTTGTGCATCGCACCTTCCTCACTAACTGCTATATATATGCGTGCAAACGAGCATTTAGAAATATGAAGGAAGTGAAATTATGTAAATAATAATTATTGTCGTCGTTTGTAAAACCAAAACATTTTAAACCAACAAATATTGTTAGTAGCTCCATTCTGACTACTAGACTGTTTATTGTCTTGAATGAAGTACCGTTAGCACACATAAGCATGAATCTAAATATGATAGACACTTTAGTCATTAATTAGTATTGTTATAATATATTACGCTAACCATACATGAAAATGTGTACATTACACTGCTAAAACTTAGTCAACTATACATATATAAACAATGTGAATTAAAGATTGGCCAAGTGACTTGGCTAATAATTATAATTATTATAAACATTTTTCGTATACTGTCTTATTATGTTTGTTATATAGCATGGCATATAGCATTCGTATTGAAATATTTATTATCGCTTGTTGAAATCATCTTTTTTTGTTATTGTATAGAGGCGAAGTGGGAAAAATATTATTGCTATCACGCTATTTGAAAATGAAAAAAATGAATGAAGATACAATAAAAAAATAAAATTATTACGTAAAACAAGTACGCACTTCCTTTCCTTCCTCATTTTTTTTAACAAGCACAAAGGAATATAACTTGAATCAAGCGGAAATTTATTGAATTACGGACATACAAATGTACACGCATATATATAGCATTTTGCTTTCGTTGAATGGCAAAATTGCTACGTCATAAAAAACCGACATTTATTCAATCACGCAAATTAACAGCTGTCACGCAAGCAAGCAAGATATCTAGGTATATGTCGATGAGTATATATCTTGTACGAAAAGTTTTTAATTTTGACATATATTTTGAGCTGATAATTTTATTTTCAAATTTTGACAGGCTTAATTTGATGAGCAAGCCCTGACATGATATGATTTAATGAGCATGGATGTTCAACTACCACCGTGTGTATGCAATTGATGTATTGACAGCAGCTATTCCAATAGAACTGTTGTTGACTGTTGTTTGTAAAACTCTTCAATAATAATTATATAGTTTATTATATTAGCGTGTATGTGTATAACTAGTTCACTTCACACTACACCGATAAGTGCAACAAAATGCATAAATATTTTGCCTTCATCATGTAAGCAAGTAAGAAGGTGTAATAGGTTGCTTCCAGAGAACAAAAGAACAATAGTACCAAAAGATTAGGTATTAAAATGATTACAATTCGCAGGCATGTAAAGTATATTATTATAACGCATTTCTAACTCTTGACCTGTACTTGTACTGTAACAAGAGGCCATGTATTAAAGTTATAATTTTCTTAGTACCACTATTATAACCTTAATGATGATAAGAGAACACTTTCCTTTTCATCACAAAGCGCAGTTCAGCAATGTAATGGTTATAAATATAGGTATGTGTAATATATATGTACTATAATTGAAGGCTTGTCACGAACAAAAGGAGGAACCGAAAGGCAATGTAAATCAGGTGTGGGCAACAAAACATTGTGCACTTTTAACACAAGTCAATTACTACATTTCTACTAGCATCAATATTCAATATGCATAGCAAAATAATATATACTCACATATATGCATATAAAATGTATACTGAGCACGCCGGCTTGATAGTATCGGCTTTAATATTGCCTTTAAAATAAAGGATTAGTAAAAGTTACCAGCAATATGGATGTGAATGGGCGGATGAGCTTTTGAGTTTTTTGGTGATTGTCTGCGCTTGATTGTGTAAAGACGAAATTTTCAGAGGCTGCAAACTAATCTAGATTCACCTAAAGCCTGGTCAAGGACAAGTCATAGGAAAGGAGGTACTTCAGTTAAAAGAGGACGCAGCAAAATTGACTATATACGTGTGGGTTTAAATAAGGTTCCTCTTATGATTGCATTCACTCACACACATGCATACGACTTGAAAGTATGCACATACACATACATACATTTATATTTTTGAATTCAAAAATAAGAAAAAATTACTGGCGGTGATTGGTTATTCGTTTAGTCTCAAGAAGAGTTCATGAATGAACTTGAAGATTTTTTTTGTTGAAAATTATGATTATTACGCGTTCATCTTTTTTTCTCATACTCGATTTCACAAAAATGAAAGTGTTAAAATACATGCTCATCGTATATGTATAAGTATGTGAATTTCGCTAAAATTCGATTTATTCGTTACTTATAAAACACTAACAACAAAGATTGCTTAAAAAAATGTAACAGTGAACCTCCCCATCATCACAGCGTACTGCGTCTCTTTCAGCTAATTTGTAAATGATGTTAAGTAAGCAATGTATTTATGTATATGTGCTAATGTAAAACGCTAGGCTAACGGCTAACAATTTTAAAATCAGCAAATTAACGATGCTCTGTTTAAAGCTCAGCTCAAAGCTAAGCATTTTGATTTTTCGAAAGTGTTTGTGCATAAAAAAAAATTAAATGACAGAATAAGGAGGGATAGTCTTCAAAAAACGACCGCCACACTCGATTCGTGCACTTTAAGTGTGTTATTGTAAAAAACATCGTTTCGTGGAATTTTGTGAATATATTTTTGCTTAAAATCAAAGGCATTAATGCATGCATGCATCAAGTATTAATATATACTTTGGTATTAGCAAAAAAAACTTTTGATAAACTTTTTTGCTTATCATAATGAAACATGGTGTTCATTATTGATGAAGTTTCGTATCTGATAAAAATTAAATATATTATATGCGTATTCTGTCTAGTTTGAAGTTGATTTCAAATTAACTCGGTAAAAAAGAATGAAATTAGCATAATTTTTTTTCGCGAATAGATTCGAAATTGATAGAATAACGCGAGAAATTTTAATCTCTGGTTGCTCACAATCAGTAAAATAAAAATTCAGCTATTTATATACTCCCTGTGTGTATTACATATTAGGTTAAAACGTAATCAGTAGACAGGCTAAAACAGAAAGTCATCTTGATATTGTATATATGATTATGCGGTATTTACACATAGATATTGCCGATGCTCAACGCTTTCACTGGTTACAAAATCAAAACCTCTATGCTGTCAATAATATGGAATATTGCAT